>CABHPP010167662.1:0-19333 GCA_902168425.1 Peromyscus attwateri
CACACACACACACACACACACACACACACACACACACACACACACACTGATGCCCCTGCAGCATGCCCTTGGCAGGGGCAATCCATAGCCCAGGACTCTCATCTCAGCAGGCTTGGTTGGTAGCACACTCCTCAGGAGGCAGAGGCAGGTGGAGCTCTGTGTGTTCAAGGCCAGCCTGGTCTACACAGTGAGACCCTGTCTAAAAAAACAAAGCAACACAATAGCCGCAAACAGACAAGCAACCTTAGCCACGGAATGGAAAGTGGGCACATCACTCTGGAAGCCCCCTTGACAGTTCCTGCCAAAGCTAGCCACACCCCTGTCCTCAGGAACCCTCGACCTGTCTCCCAGCCAACACCCAGCACTCAGCATGCACGGTCCCCAGGACCCCAGGAGGACATCACAGGCCCAGTCTTCATAAGAGCCCCAACTAGGAACTCCTCAGATGTCATCATCAGGAGGACCGAGGCACCGGCTGTGGAAAGCTCACGTGACAGAAAACAGTGTCCGAGAGCTAGAGTCAGCCCTGTGGCTGACCTCATGGGGGCAGCATGACCTAGAGAAGACACACGGAACACACACCCTGATTCCTCTGCTGCCTAAAGAGTGGGAACAGGAGAGTTGAGGATGGAGGTGACTGGAGGAGGGAAGACATGGGCAGGGACCGTTGCCTCAAGGCAGAGCATTGCTGGGTTCCCATGAGCCAGGCACCGCATGGGCCTGCTGCTCACGAGTTTCACACGTGAAATGCTGCCCATTTCACAGACGTGGAAACCGAGGCTCAAAAAGGTGACGTCCTGTGCTCATGTCAGGGGAGGAGCTGCATGATGGGTTGCACTCCAAGGGCAATCCTTTCTGTATCTTTAACCATCATGTTAACACGGGTCCAAGTAGGACCCGGATGCTGGACCTTTATGAAAGCCAAGACAATAACCAGCCTCTTAGGAAGGTGCACACACGTGGTCCCCACCACGTTCCCATCTATACTGGTTCCAGCCTCAGGAATGACTATGACCCTTTGTCCAGCAAGTGGGGTACGGTGAGGGGTGTCCTCGTGGGGAAGCAGTCTTGGGTCACACAGCAGGCCACAGTGGGCTAGGGACAGATGCCAGAGCCTCCTGGTCAAGCGGAGGCAGCCTGAGTGTGAACCTTAGTTCTCAGTGTGGCTAAGGGCGGTGGCATCTTTAAGAGGATGAGCTTGGTCCTGGAGGCCCCCCCCCCCACGTGTGAATTAACGGAATGGAAGAGTCCTCAGGAGAGGGGACTGCTATGGGGGTGGCTGGGCCCTCCCTGCTCTCCATTCCTGTGGCCTATTTGCCCCGAGGCCATCACCACCGTCTGACATTTGCCCCTGCCGTGCTCTTGGCTCTCCAGACCTTAAAGTTAAACCAATGCCTTTTCTTTACACGGTCACCCAGCCTCAGGTATTCTCTTATAGTAACAGAAAGCATTCTGAGGCAGAGCCCAGAGCCCCAGATTCCCAGACCTCGCTCTCTCTACGTTTTCCTGACCGGTTAGAGTGGCCCACACAACGTACTCCACACCTAGCCTAGACAGAAGGAGCTAGCGCATGGGCCCGGATTCAGACAAGCCTCTGGATCTCAGGATGAATGCGATGAAATGTGTGCTACAAACATGTCCAGACTCATCAGAGTCAGGCTCCAGGGACCGTGTGCACTCCTCGCTGTCCACATGCTCCCCGCAACTTCACAACGGGACACTAAACACCTTTGCTACCCTCCCTGGCAGGACTGGAATAGGTCGGTTTCTCAGGATGACGAAGGCTACCCAAGCTGGCAGAATGGGGGAAAGGTTTAAAAATGCATCTACATCAATACTTTCTTTCTACAGATGGGGAAACTGAGGCCAGGAGGGGACCTGGATTTGCCAAAGACCAAAGGAAGAAATTTGAGGGGCAGAGTAAGAACGCTAGATCCAAGTTTCTGGCCCGTAGATGATCCAACTCTCTCACCGTGCTCCAACTCATATCTCCCACCGTGAGCTCTACAGGCTCTGGCCCAATTCATTTGAATCACAGTTGGTAACTGAGTGTCCGTGAGTCACCGGGCTCCAGGGCAGCAGTGGCCACCCAGGGCCTCCCCACCTAGGGAGTCTCAGAGTCCAACGCAGCTCAGGTCCCAGCCAGCCTAGCTACCCAAGAAACTCCCTCTGAGCCTTAAAGACCCAACTACCTCTGCCTGGCACAGTCTTGGGTAGGGCAGAGGGCAGATAAAGGAGCCACCGTCCTGGGTCCTGGGAATCATGCCTTGCTTCTCGGCCTCACTCTCCTCATCTATGAAATGGGGACAATCGCAGAGCCAGCCACGGGTCTCTTGTTGGTCTGAGCAGAGATGGTGATCGCCCTGGACTGTGCTTAGAACACATTCTGGATTCTGCGAGGGAGGTGGGGATGGAAGGAAGGCTGGAAGTTGGCAGGAAGGGGGCATGAAGGGCCTGTGTGGGGATGGGGCACTGGCCAAAAGCTCCTGTCCTGCTTGAGTCCCAAAGCCACAGTGAGGGTGCTTCTCTGTGCACACTGCACCCCAACAGCAGCTTCCAGCTACTACACAAAGCCACAGGAGACTGGAACAGGGGGAGCCGTGGAGCAGGTAGAGTGGGCTTTGATTCCAGCACAGCCAGCCAGGTCTGTCTTCACAGGGAGGTGAAGCCTGCTGGGATCCTGTGAGGGGTGAGGGAACCATGCAGAGCAGCCAGAGGAAGCCAGAGTGGTTGATCCTGCAGATTCTTGGTTCTACCTGGTTTGACAGTTTGAAGCTGCCTAAATGGCGCTGCACACCAGCAGCCAGGAGGGGTGGGAAGAAGGCCCTATGTGTTAGACAGGGGAAACTGAGGACCAAGGAGCGGGGAGCTCTGGCCAACACCTTACTAACAGATAGGGGTCTGGAGCAAGTCTCTCACTCCACTGCCACAGGGGGGCCTGGTGGCTCAGGTGAGCTCTCCAGAGCATCTGGGGGTGTGGGGGGGCTGGGTGCTCCTCCACTCCAGGGGCTCTGCAGGTCCCACCCCTCACATGCAGGCCCTGAGACCACAGAGGCATGGCCAAAGCAAGTGAAATTAGTTCAGCTCTTCACCAGGGAGCAAGGGAGTGTGAGAGGACTCACTGGGGGGGAGAAGGGGAGGAGGGAGCTAGGGAGGAAGGATGTTAGGGAAGAAGAGAGGCAAAGATTCTAGAGAGGGGAACACTGGGGAGGGAGAAAACGCTGGAATGCTGGAGAATGGGCAGTATTAGTAAGGAGGGATGCTGGGGAGGGTCCCATGGTGTGTGGGGGGGAGTGCTGGGGAGGGTCCCATGGTGTGTGTGGGAGTGCGGGGGAGGGTCCGATGGTGGGGGGGGGAATGCTGGGGAGGGGCCCATTGGAGAAATGGGGGAGAAACAAAGTGTCTTGCTCATAGACACTTTGTTCTCACTGCTGAGCCTGTTGAAAATCTGGTTTCCTCACTCCAGGCTAAGCAGAAGGTCAAGAAGTCAGCCTATCCCTGAGCTGCATGCCAGGCAAGGCGTGGCTCCAAGCTCGAGGTACCCAGGAGGCTCCTAGCCTGGGTCCAGGGAGGGCTGCCATCTGCCCCCTACCCAGAAAAACAGCTTTCATGCTGTACATTGCTCCCATGGTCCTGAGTCGGAGACCCAAGAGTGTTCCAGGACAGTGGGAAATGGACACCAGGGGTCACCTGAGTTCAAATGCCAGACATGTGGCCTTGGGTGAGTGGCTTGGGCAAATGTGGATTGTGTTTAGCTGTTGTTACTATAACAAATGCCAAGGATAGACAACTTGTGAAAAGAAACACAGTTTGGAGGTTTCAGGTTATGCCCTCTGGATTGTGGATTGGGCCATGGTAATCATCATGGCAAGAGTGTATAGCAGAGCAAGCCTGCTACCTTATAGAAGCAAAAGTGAGCAAGGAAGGGTCCTAGGCCCTTCAGGCCACACCCCAATTCTCTGTACATCTCCACCAGCTCCCACCTCGCAACAGCTCTGCCCTGAGGACCAAGCCCTTACTACACTGGCCTTTGAGAGGATACTCCAGATCCAAATGATCACAGGTGTGGGAGAGAGTTCCGGCTTCCTAGATTAATGGATCAAACTGGGTTCACACATACACAGGCACCCTACCCATTGTAGAACAAATCAAATGCTTAGTGTATGGCCTTTGAAATGATCATGGTGTCTACCATGCACGGCCAAAACCATGTTCACCTGGGCAGGTCACCTTGGCTCTGTTTCTGTGTGGCTGCGTCACAGGGGGGTCATTGACCCCTGTGACGGATGTTATCGAGTCCTTAATGTAGTGCCATGGTCACTGATCTGCAGATAGCTGGAGAGGGTGCGAGTGATCACAGCCACCTGGAAAATAGGTTGGCAATGTGGTATCAGTGGAAGAGATGCCCCTGCCCCAACCTGTCAGCCATTTCACTTCTGAAAATTCCCAGGAGAAGAACCTGGCCACTGCACCCAAGAAACATGTATGGACACACAGAGCAGTGTGCTCATGGCTCTGAGCCAAAAGCAGTGGTGTGCCCATGATAGCCGACCCAGAAAATCAATTGGGGAGTGGTCTTCAAAGGATGAAACAGTGTAGCATTAAAAACAAGCTGGTCGCGCTATCCAGAGGGGACAGCAGGGGCAGTTTTCATGGTGACAGAACAGGCCTCCGCCCTGCCTCTGCCGATGCCTTGTCCAGTCTGCACCGGTGCTAAGGGGAGGCAGCCCTGCCCCTGCGGGGACAGAATCACACCCGTGTCAGTGTCCTGGTTTTGATCCCTTCTCCATGCCCTGTGAGTCTGGGAGAGCTGGGGAAGGTGCCCTGTCTGACTACGCCCAGCCCCTTGGAGCCTTACACTCCCCGAAGTGTTCAATTAATTACAGTACAACTCTTATTTAATTTGGGATCCCAGCACCTCGGGGCTGAGGTCAGAGGACCGAGGCATGTAGAGTGGAATTCGAGGCCAGCCTGGGCTACGTAGAAAACCGATGCCTAAACAAACCACGAACTAGATAAGCAAACAGTGAGGAGGGCGGAAAGTTCAGTGTCTCTTTGGGTTGAGTCACAACTGGGGAATGAGGAAGGAAGAGCTAGCCAGACCTGGAGCAGGCTCCCCAGCTGCACGGAGGCTGTTGCCACAGACACCAGGCTTCCTGTGTGCAGCTTGTCTCCTGTTGCCATACCCCGACACCTGCCTCGTGCATCTTATTTTCTTTTCGTAAAATAACTTGGGGAAAGATAACTTTTATTCTGAAGTAGTTTGGTCTTTGGAGGCAGAAAGGTGCAGGGAATGTTGCTGGCTTCACCATTATCAGCCGGTGAGTCAGCCACGGGCAGCTACCGAGGGTGCTGAGCCCACCTGGGGGACTCCCAGAAGAACAGATCTCCAGGCTGCATTTCCGTGTGGGGACTCCCAGCAAAGCCTATGGTGACCTCTTTGCCCGGTGTCATGGTCTTTGGAGGGACCTACCAGTTCCTCCATCGTGTGACTCGGAGGTGTGCGGAGCTCCGTGTAGGTGGCAGACAGTGTGTGCACACCGTCCCCAGCACTTGTGTGTGAGAAAGAGTTGAATCACCCAAAGGTGCTTAGACATGGGACAAACAGCCAGAGGAGAGGCGGGTGGGTCTCACCCCCACACAGGGCACAGCCAGGCCGCCTCAGTGCCCTCCAGCGCACACCTTGCTGGCTTCTCTCTCCTCTGGGACGTCCAACAACAATCGCAACCCTCATCCACAGCAACACGCGGCTCTCCTTCAGCCCCAGCCCTCTTTACTGCCCCCCTCAGGTCTGTTTGTTTAAAGCCCCAGCACCTGGTAAGGCAAACCAGACCACGGTCACCTCTGTCACCTGTCATCACCATCCAGAGCAAACCTCGTTTTTTTCACCCGCCTGCTTCCGGCTCTAAACACATTTACATACATACACATGCACACACATACACACATGAGCACATACACAGGCCAGACAATACACATATTCACATGTACACACATTTATACACATGCACACACATTCACACATATACATGTGCACACACACACATGTATATACACATGCCAAACTATACACACACTCACACATATATACATGTATACACATGCACACATATACACACACACACATACACACACCAGACTCTATATGAGTTCACACATACACACCCACACCACATACATTCACACATATACCCATGTATATACACACCCATACACATACCAGACTATACACATACTCACATCTACACACATCATACACATCTACATGTATACACACACCACACACATTCACACATACACACATTTATACACATGCACACACATACACATGCACATATACAAGCCAGATTACACATACATATACCACATGCGCATACACAAACACACACATCATGTGACTCCAGCTGTTCACATTCAGGATCTGGAATTCCTCCTGGTGGGAAAGAGCAGAGCTCGGGCTGTACCTCACTAGGTAGCGTGTTTGGGGTGTCCATCACTGTTCCCTAACCTCTGCACCCTGAAATTCCATCAACTCCCATACCCCGCCCCTCCCTGTCTCCCCCGGTGGGACCTCCAGGGTCACGGGACTGAGGGACAGGCCTGGCCATCAGCCCACGGCAGGTGGCCCACACGGATAGGAAGGCATCCTCACCCTCGTCTCCAGCCCCACACACCTCTCGACGCACACAGAACTCTCGTGGGTGAAACAAACAGCTGTGTGGATAACAGTGAGGCCGGTGGGTCACGGTACTGTGTCTCCAGTGACGGCCGCTGCTGTCCCCGGCCTTTAATACACATCGGAGAACCCAGTCCTCTCTCGCAGGAGGCCAGAGAGTCTCCTCACTTACTGCGGAGGAAACCCGGGCTCCCAGGAAGTGGCCTGGGCCACTGCTGTGGGGACAGCGACCCGTGGGCCTGAGTTACCAACCTCCCCCCAGTCCAGTGACTGATGACGCTTTGTGGGGAGGGCAGAGTGACGGCTCACACTGCATTCATTTCTCAACATGGCTTCCCGTGAGCTGGATGGAACCCTTGCGAGGTGACCCGAGGCCCCAAATGGCCTCCTGGCCCCCAGTTTCCTATAAAAATCCCGAAATTTGCAGCCAAGGCCCATCGGATGGGCTCTATTACAAAAGCCGTTGCCTGCCAAAGGCCCGGCATGTGGGCCACCTCATCTTTGTAATATTAGAAATATTGAAAATAGCTCGCAGACGCACCATCCCACACCACTTTGTCAGCCGCTACAGCTGCGGCGCTCCAGGCCTGGCTCCCTGCACCCCACACAGCCACCACGCTGCCTTCAGGTCTGGGCTGGCCAGGGCATCCACAGGGCCAGAACCTTCTGGTGTGCTCGAGGCTTAACCCCTCTAGCCAGAGTCAGTCCTGAGGGGGCGGGGGGGGGGGGGGGAGGCCCACTCAGCCAAAGCCGCGGATCCCCCTTCAGCTGGCGGGACATCAAACCTTCCCAAAATGCTTCCATGTGGTGCCAGGCCTGCGCCCGAGTCCTTCACATTGGATTAGTCCCGGGGCTGTCGGACAGCCGCGTCCTCACAACTCCGCTTTCATGCTTGCCCACAATTTGAATGTCATCACACAAAATCAAGGCTAATTGTGAACAGGCCTGCCCCCTCCCCGCCTCCCTTCCCCCCTCTGCCTTCCCAACCACATCTGGATTCCACAACCTCTCCCGGGGCCTGGAGACCTGCTCAGGCTGCGAACTCTCAGGCTCTAACTTGATTTCCTTTCCCGTCTCCCAGCCTCCTAAATATACACCATGGAATGTTCTTTTCTTTCCTCTGCCTTTGGCCTTGGGGTTGCCGTTGTCAAGACCGCCCTGCCTGTGAACCCTGCCTTGCCCGGCTTGCTCCCAGCCAATGCGGAGGCCCCTGCAAAGCCCAGGGCCTCACTCTGCCCTTCAGACAAGCTGTGTCCCACCAGGCTTCACCCTCTGGCGTGACATCTCAACCTGGCCGTCGCCCACGGTCCCCGCCCCCCCCCCCCCACCAGCCAGCTGTGATGTCTGAAGCGAAGGAGAAATGACCCTGCCTGGGAAGGCCTCTAGACCAAGGAAACAGATGTGGGACAGAAGAGATGGAGGTGCTTTGTCAGCCGTGGTGACCCCCGAAGCGGGCAACTGGGGTGTCTTCCGGCGACCTGTTCCAGTAGGTTAAGGAAGGACTAGAGATGCCCTCCGTGGAGTGAATGTGTCCTTAAGGACCCAGGGCTCTGTGAAGGGGATAGAGTTTTCAAAGCAGGGTTTGGGGCGAGCACTGGTTGGTGCCAAACATGCAATTAAAACTCCCCCAAAGGGGGCCCCTATGTTAGAAGGACATTAGTTTTCTCTACTGAAACAGTCATAGAGTCTCAGAGGCCGTGGGAGGCCATTTGACAGCCCATCATGTGAAGGGGAAGCTGTGGCCGAGGATACTCACCCAGGGCTGAGCAAAAGGGGGTCCTGTCCTTGAGGGATTTTACCAATGGTGCTTTCTGGAGGACCCCAGAGACAATGGCCCACTCTGAGGAAGTTCAGGAGGGACCGAAGACTTAGCCTCTGGGTCCCCATTTGGCCAATTCAGCTCAGGGGCATTTTCCAGGGTGGGGGAGCCAACCCAGCCCACAAGTCAGAGGTTCAGAAGAAGGCAGTTGGAAGGGAAGGATCACAGCCAGCACCCCACGAAGCTTGCGACTTGAGCAGGGTCCTTGCCCCGCAGGATGGGGCTGTTCAGTCTGTTTACCTGAGAACAAGGGGTTAAACTAAGGGGTTTATCCTGATCTGGCCTATACACCTGCCATTCTCATTCCCAGGGGCAGAAACTTAGGTTAGGATGCTCCTAAGCACCCAGGAAAAGCCAGAGTGATGAAAGATAGGAAAGACGTACGGCTTGCTCGGTACACGCAGAAGCTAGGAGGTGAGGGAACAGACTGAAAAATAAATGAATGAACCTAGAAACAAATGAAAACTCGCCTCCTCCCCTGCGCTCCAGGGCTCATGTGGCCTTTTCTCTTGGAGGGGAGTGCAGCCCCCACCCCACCCCCCATCCACCTTTCCAAGGGCTGTGATGGGAATTTCAATGCAAGCTCCTTCTGCTGAGAGTGGGAACCAGACAAATAGTCTCAACAAAGCATCAACTCCGTCCCCAGGTGAGGTGCATGTTGAAAGCCAGGAGAGCTGTGGAATGGCAGCTGTCCCTTCCCACGGCAGCCCAGCCTTTACCTCCGACCTTCCCAGCCACTTCACCGATTCTCCCCTGCATCGCTGGGGCAGATTTCCCTGGTCCCTTTGTCTGCTTGACCAACTGTAAGGACACAGCTGGAAGTCCCAGATTCACCCACAGCTTTTGTGACTCCCTGGGCAGGGACGCTGTTGGAGGAATCCAGCCGGTCCCACGTACCAACCTTTGTCCTGAGGTTCAAAGAACACCTAGAGGCCCATTTTGTAGATTCAGAAACTGAGGCACGGCAAGAGGGAACACACATTTGCTGTCTGTCACACAGAAAACTGGTGATGGGACCAAAACTTCCGTCTTCCTTCCTGGAGCCACATGCGGTGGCTGGCTGATGGCTGCAATGGAGCAGTTAGATAATCACCATGGCAACTACAGGGCTCCAGCAAACCCCCCCCCCCCCCCCCCCCCCCCCCCCCCCCCCCCCCGCAACTAGAAGGTGTAGGGGCTGCAGAGGCCACAGAGCTGGGGACTGACCCTATCCAGCTTCCAGGCTGCATCCCTGGAGGAAGCTGTTCAAGTCTTGCAGCTCCCAAGGACAATGGTGATGCCATTGCAGAGCAAGGCTCTGAGGGTCAGCTGGCTTCGCAGGAACACAGAGACCTCCTGAAGCAGGATTCCTCACTGAGGCCTGGTCCAAACTCTAAGACCCCCTATCCTGCTGAAACCCAAGCATCCCCCTGCCTGACCCCAACCCCTGCACATGCAGCCAATGTTAAAAGCTTCAGCCTTGCAGTTTCCATCATCTGGGGCCACGATTACGGTGGCAATAAAAGCTAGCAGGTGCTGGCGATTGAACAAATCAGTCCTGGCCCAGCCCCAGATGCCTGCCACTGTCCATCCTCAACATGGCTTCTGGGAGCCTACAGTTATCAAGGTCACCAGCCCTACACACAGCTCGGATTGCCTCACATGAATGACCAATGACAAAAGGGACAGTCCCCAGAATTCACGGCCAGATGTGTAGGAGAGAGCCTGCCCCATGCCCCCATTTGCAGCGTGGACACTGATATGAGGATCCTTCTGGCTCTTTCTCTGGATCTGTCTTTTGAAGTCCAGCTGGATGAAGGATGAGGGTCAGTGTGAGGGCCCTACAGGGCAGATGAGTTGACTTCTAGAAGATCCGGGTCAGGTGACATCCCCAAAAGTCATTGAGCAGCCTGGTCACTGGGGTTGGCATTCATCAGTCCTGTTCGGGAGGCTCACCATATATCCCAAGTATGACCTCAGACACACCCCACGGGCAAGTGTGGGCTTCAGTTTCTATATCTGTTATATATCAGAGAACGATTACCCATTCACAGTAGTGTGGGAACAAGGCTGCCTTGTCCACTACAGGACAGGAAGCGAAGGCCTCCCTGCTCCTCCCTCCATTGGAAACCAAAAATGGCACCGGGCACCACCAGCAGCCTTGACTCTTAGCTTCAGTTGTACTGGTTGGAACCTGGTGGAAGGAGTGTTTAGAAAATCAGCGATGTCTCCCAACACACACACACACACACACACACACACACACACACACACACTCCGCCATCTGCAGCTTGTTCCTTGAACTTTCATACCTCACCTTGTTCCCTCAGCACAGAGCTCTGCCCTCTGCATTTCTACCTATTCAATGTCCCCTCGGATATCAATTCAAACATCAATTCCCAAGAGAATCCCTTCTGAGCACAAGCTACCTCTCCCAGCATGCCTTTGCATCTGATTCTGGCTCCCTGAATTTGTTTGTGGAGAGCAGGCACTAGTTGGCTGGTCCATCTGGCTGAGAGTAAGGTCTCTGGGCCAGGAGAGATCTGGGTACTGGGAGGAGATGATGGGGATCCAGGCGCTGCCTACAGGACCCCACCCCCACCCCCGTCACAGTTGACACGGATGGGGTCACAGCTAGCAGCTCATGTGGCCAAGGGCCCCTCCTGGCCTGCAGCATGTGTGGGTTCCCTGGCCTGTCCATCATCAGCTCCCCTGAGTGGATCTGCAGCCCCTGGGTACTGGTGGCTGGGCATGCTGTCTTCCTGGGGGCTCTGAGGCAGGGCTGAGCTGCTCACCACAGGCAGTTATCAGTTATCGATTTTGCTCGATATTTATTTTCAGTAAAAGGAATCCAGGAATAGTGCTGGGTTGTTGGGTTTTTTTTTTCTTTGTTGTAGGTGGTGTTTACTTGTTTTCTTAGCCTAAAGCTTTTAGTCCAAGGGAGGGAGCCCACCCAGTCCTGCCCACCGTCCTGGAGGCTCAGAGGCAGCCTCCCTCACTGTCAGCTACTCTTAATGACCTGCGTGGTCCTCTTGGTTCAGTTTCAACTACACTAATGACTGCAAATACTTCCTTCTTCGCAAGTACACTCTAACCTGCCCAGGTTCCTGCTGGTGACCACTGCAGGGCTTTCTGGTTGTGTGATCCAAGGCTGCTTCTTAACCCCTCTGAGCACTGGTCTCCTGTGCTATAAAGAGGGCACAGGATGCCTGTCTGGTTCAGTTGCTGGCTTTTAACCTATGGCTCGTGGAATGCATGATACACTGAGGTGTTAGCTTGCATGCACAGCTCGGGTCTGAGACACAGGCAGGGGAGGGGGGATTGGGGGTTAGTGGGGAGAAGGGGGAGGGGGAGAGGAGGGGAGAAGGAGGGAAGGAGACCATTAGTCCTGGCCTCTTGGTGAAGGCTGAGTAGCTGGGTGTCTGGTGTTGGGAAAATCTGGTGATGACGGTGACCTTGACAGATGTGCTGAAACCGGAGAGCCATGGCAAGGCTGGCAGGGTGTGAGGAGCCTTCAGAGGGATTCCACTGTGGGGTGGAATCCGCACAGCCCACAGCTGCTTGCCCATGGGAGACCTGTCTATATGTCCCCACCCCTGATGTCCCCACCTCCCCTTCTTGTCCCCTCTCTACTCCATATTGCCCCAGAGTTTAGGCCTCATCCCTAGACCTTGAGGCATTGGGTCAGGATCTGTCTTTGACCTGCTTTATGCTTGCCCTGAGGGGCTCAGAAGCACTTCCTCCAGAAAGATACCCAAGACTTCCATAGCTCCTGCTCCCCTGACATCCTCGATGGTCCGGCTAGACCATGACCCCTTGGCCCCTTGTGGGATGCAGCTTCTCCCTCCCACATGCAGAGTCCTCAGTACCAGGAGCTTCAAGTACAGAGGTCCTGGAAGTCCCTCTCGCCTTCTGCCTCCAGCACACAAGCACACAACATGAGGACACCCAGTATATCAGCTAAGGAGAAAGGCAGCCCGCGGGGCCATTCTCCTGTCCTGTCCAGAGCCCCTGGCACCTGTCCCCCGAGTCAGTCTTGTCTGAGAAAGATGACCGAGTGCTAAACCTGTTCTCAAGGTACAAGGAATGAGCTGATAGAAGGTTCCATGTCTACCCTGTGCCCAGGAGACTCAAACAGGCTGCAAGCCAGCCAGGCTTTCACCCCACACCAAGTACTCTGCTGAGCTGAGGTCTGGATACCCTGGGGTCCATTCAACCTTGCGCTGTACAGACTGGTCTGTGTGGAAGGGAGCACCCTACCACAGGAGCATCCCAGCGCATATCAAAGATGCTGGGGTGCAGCAGAATTGCGTCACCGCCTTGGGGTAAACTGACAAGGATTCCATTCCTTAGCCACCGTGAATTGTATTTGCGATTCCGTGACACTGATGCGAGGAAGTTTGTGAGTGTCTCTGACACTTACAAAGAAGGAAACTGAGGCTTGCTAAGACCAAGGAAGGCAGGTGGCCACCCTTGGAGCCATCTGTCTGTGTAAGTGTAAGCAACACCCGGAGCAGCCTGCATCACGCAGGTGTGGGTCCCCGCCCGCTCACTCGCTCGCCCGAGTCTGGGTGGCTGTAAGTTCTCTGTGGGTGGGGAAGGAGGCTCCAGTTCACTGCTTTAGAATGAAGGGTACATGTGAGGTCGCCTGGCCACACCACTGGCCTTGCCTGTGGTTCCCAGGTAGTCAGGAACCCCTGAAGTACCAGGCTCACCCTGGGCTGCGAGGGTCCCCTGCCGCTGGCCTGTGGGGCCTGGGCCTCCCTGGGTAGCCTCTAACATTTTCTATTTAAATGCAAATTCTGACTTTTCCTTGGCAGCAAGCTAAAGTTTTGTGCGCTCAAATGAGGGTCAGGATTATAATTTATCCACAGGCCTTTTCTAACAATTATTATTTATTCAAGGGGGAGGACAGAGACTCTGGAGCCAGGGAGAAGGGGCTCTACCCTGAGCCCCTGGGGACAGCTGGCAGAGGCCTGGGCCTCTTCCCTGTGAAGGAGCCTAGGATCAGGTGCAGAGAGGGGGCCTCCCTAGGGCAGCAGAAGGAATGCCAGCCCAGAGGAAGCACAAGTTGCTGACCCAAGGACATTTGGAGTCACAGGTATGGGTGACTTGAGACTGACCCCGTGCGACAATAATGATGACAGTGTAGACTGCCATAGGCTGGGGGGTAGGTGGGGACCGAGAAGGGTCCTGGGCCAGTGTGGGAGCCCAAGAAGGCTAACAGACCTAAAACATGCTGAATTAGCTAGACGTCTAGCTGATTAGCTAGACGACTCATATGCTGGTGTCATCTGTGAGGGACAATGAAGTAAAACCCACCCATGGGATAAATAGATGTTCCTAGAGAAGAAATTCAAGCTGTCTGTCTGTAGATGCACAAGGCATAGTCAGTGATGGGTTTTAAATCACAGCAAAATACCGGCAATAATCTAGGTATTCAGCAATGGGGGGGTGGGGTGAGGAGGGGGAACAGGGCTCGATGGATGGATGATGCTGAGCCACACGGTGGAATACTAGGCGAACATGTAAAAGGACAAGCGCTTTACACGCAATAGAGATGATCCCAGAGTCATGCGGGGATGCAGCCAGAGCGGGTAAGGTGTGATGTTTGCAAAAGGCTGCAGGCAGCTGCTATTTTGACCCAATGGGATCCAGACAAATTAGGGTGGAGTGTGTCCCTAACAGGGACTCAGAGAGGCCAGAGGCCAGTGATGACAGAGAGGGACTGGCTTCCAGGGTCTGCGCTACACAGAGTGAGCGTTGACTGACCGCAACACTGAGTTTAGAAAATAGATTTTTCAAGCTGCCCAACTGAATGACTGAATGAGGGGGTCAGGAGCACAGCGACCTACCTCCCCAACCCATCCTGGTTTTAAGGGACACCAGTGTCATGGCCCTGGGGCTTTGCTGGAGATCAGTGGACCCAGCCCCAGGTGTGACCCACAACATGCCTTCACAGACTACAACAGGCCTGGTCAGTAGGATTCACTCATGCAACTGAGAGCCCAGTGCGTTGGGGAGATGCAATTGCTATTCTGAGGAGGCTGCGATCGCAGGAGGCCAGAATGGGGTGCGGCGTGAGAGGTGGTGCATGCAGGGAGAGGCTAGAGGAGGGTCTCTAGGAGATATTGTTAAAACAGAGTACTGAGAGGAGGGTGACTGCCTTGCTGGGACTGGGTGCCTTCCTGACAGAGGGACCAGGGGGCGTGACCAGCATCTTCAAGAAACAGTGGACTCAGTTGCGGGACTGGAGGCCACAGGATGAGAGAGACAGCGAGGCCAGAACAGACTGTGAGGGTCCTGGGATGGGCGCCATTAGTCAGCTGAGGGCAGCAGGGAGGACAGGGAGGCACCCAAGAAACAAGGTGTCCCTCTGCTCTGTGAATCAGGGAAAAAGCCTGGTGAGAGCTGGGGCTCACTGGGAGTCAGAAGGAGGAGGGGGGGGGGGAAGAGCCGCCAGTGATGGTAGGGACTAGTGGCCTCTGGGTGTGCCAAAGGCAAGGACGGCCTGACTTAGTTAGCCTGGGTAATGGGGGAGCTGAGTGCCAGAGGCTAAGAGAGACCAGCCTGGGTGGGGTGGCCAGTGCAGAGCTGGTGGCTGACCATAGAGACGGTTGGAGGGGAGAGGAGATAGACTGAGTTCTGCTTTGAGCGAACCTAGCGAAATGATTTGGGATCCACAGTTTCCCAAGAGTCAGTCGGTCTAGGCTTGCCTCCCGGACCCCTGAACAACCAGGGTCTACTTTAGGTTTGAAAGGTTAATATCTATACCAGCACCCAGCGCCCAGCGCCCAGCACCCAGCGCCCAGCACCCAGCACCCAGCACAGCTTCCTGACACACAGTAGATGCTTAGTAAACAAAACTAGGCACGTGGATCACAGGACACACAAGAGACGGCCTGCCCCTTCCTCCCTGAGAAGGAGGAGGCTGTCAAATCTTTCTCCTGTATACATAATTTAAAACTCAGCACATCCATGGAGGTGTCCACAGCCCGGCTGGGCTGAGCCAGGATGGGAGACAGCGCTGGGAGCCGCAGATAAGGGGCCGCTGCAGACAGCCTGTCGCTCAGCCCATTAGACGCTGCCTCAGCCCTCCCCTCCCCTGCTCGTTAATACACAGGGTGAATAGAACACTGAATTAAAATCAGCCGGGCCACAAACGGAGGATTGAAAGGTAACTGTCAACAGGAGGATTCGCTCCACAAAGGGACTGGCCTCACGCTCAGCAAGTGATGCTGGCCTGTGTCTCCACAGCTGCGTTTTCCAGAGATTGTGGGTGGGGTTTTTCTTTTTCCTTTCTTTATCCTTTCTTGTTTTTGTTTTTTTGTTTTTTAATAGCATTTATTACCATACTCTTGAAAGGCTTGTGTTCTCTCTGCTGCATACTCACACCCAAGTGTGTGTGTGTGTGTGTGTGTGTGTGTGTGTGTGTATACACATCTGTGTGCACATGTGTGTGTTCTCTCTCCTGGGTGCTCACTTCTTTGAGTGTGCATGTGTTTGTGTGCATGTGTGTGTGTGTGTGTTTGTGTGTGTGTGTGTGTGTGTGTGTGTGTGTGTGTGTTCTCTCTGCTGTGTGCTCACTCTGTGTGTGTATATACATGTCTATATGTATGTGTCTGCATGTTTTCTCTAATGTGTACACACTCCTGTGGGTACACACATGTGCATGCGCATCAGCCTGTGACACCCTTCATTCACGGACACTGCATTTGTCTGTTCCTGGTCTAACAGAAAATAAAAGATAAAGGGAGCCACAGCACAAGTGGATGCTGGGAAAGGATGTGTCATTGGAAGACTGGGCAGTGGCAAAGAGGGACCAGGAGGAGAAAGCGGGGGGCACAGAGTTGGGAGCCCACTCTGGCCTCTGAGTCAAGGACCAGTTGGTACAGTGCATATCCCCTCTGGTCTGGCCACACCCTCCTACTCAGGGAGCTAGGAGAGCTCTGGATAGACAAAGAGGGGCTAGGCATACACAGTGGCCCAATGATCACCCAGAATTCTGCTGTAAGAACTTGTCCCTTGGGAACATGAAGCCAGCTCTCCACATTGCCAAGAACACAGCCCAACAAGACAAGCCTTTGGAAGAAGACATGTGTAAGATAAAATATCAGAAGAACACTTCCATGCCTTCAAGTAAGTCAATGAGACTTGAAAGAAAACCCCTCAGAAAGACAAGAAGCCAGGAGTCAAGCTGGGGGAAATGTTGGAGCCCATTTTCAGGTTCCTAGTGGCTTTACCCAGCAGGTCTGCATAAAGAGGATGATTGGGCCACAGGCCGGAGTACCAGGTGTCTGAGACGGTCTGCACTTGGCTGTGCCGGGGTGGGGGAGGTCCCTTTTGCTCTACCCCTTGGCATTCCTTTAAAACCCTTTGGCAGAGACAGTCAGGGCCCGATGGATTAGGATCCAGGACCTCTCGAGGCTATCCTGTATTCTATCTTTTTCTCTCCCCTCTATCCTTCTAATATTTCCTGCTGCTCCTACTCAAGAGTACTCTGGGGAAGCATGGGGGTGAGGGATGACCCCCAACAGGGAAACCTGGGGGCGGGGTCTTGCGGCTACCAGCAAGTCCGCTTCCATTCTCCATGCTCTGTTTCCCTCATCTGTGAAATGGTCCACTAGGACCTCCTATTCTTTCAAACACCATTCTCAGCTACAAAGCAGGGGCTCACTGTGGAGACAGACATGGATGGAAGCCAAGGAAACTTCCACCATTCATTCACATGGCAGGGCAGCTGGAGCAGAGTAAGGATCCCACCAAACACTAGAGAGGGCTGGGGGAGAGTGAGGACTAGAGAGTGAGGACTAGAGAGTGAG
The DNA here is from genome assembly GCA_902168425.1 of Peromyscus attwateri. NCBI lineage: Eukaryota > Metazoa > Chordata > Mammalia > Rodentia > Cricetidae > Peromyscus > Peromyscus attwateri. Next base: position 17,297 of record CABHPP010167662.1, read on the forward strand.
GACTAGAGAGTGAGGACTAGAGAGTGAGGACTAGGGGGAGTGGGCCACTTGTAAGTTGCCAGCAGAAATATCAGGCAGGAAAGCAGGCTGCTAACCAGCTCAGCCATTTCATGCCTGGGCATTCATCCCAAAGAAACAAAGACTTATGTTCCCATAAAAACCTGTACAAAGTGTTTATAGCAGTTTTATTCACAGAAGCCCAAACCTGGAGCCAACCCACATGCCTTTCAGCAGGTAAGCAGAGAGACAAATGGAGGCACAGGCATGCCAGGGAATACTACTCAGCCAGGATAAGGGACAGCTACGGTTAAACACAACCAACCTGGAGATTCCAGAGAATTACGCTGAGTCAAAAAAGCTCAAACTCCGGAAGGTTGGAGAGAGCACTCTGTCCATATGCCTTTGCTAAAGTGGAAAATGACCTGAGCAGAGCCGATCTGAGGCTGCAGGAGCTTGGGCAGGCAAGTGGGTATACAAAAGAACACAGGCACCCTGTGCCAACGCGGATGTCTTGTGCCCTGACAGTGCTGGCTCTCACCCACCAGGGTTTGTCTCTAGTGCCTTCCAGGGGCCATCATTACAAACTGAGTCAGGGATGCATGAGAACTCCACGTCCTTTCTAGGTGCTGTGTGTCCCCCCGGGATTCAGATGGAAGCTCGTTTACAAAGAGTGACCACATACAGGACCGTCCCTGGCATGTAAATTGGTGCCTGCAGACAGGGCTCCAGGACCTCTTGGTCGCCTGCTACCTCTACTTTTAAGACATGCCACCCCTGTGATTCCATGACCTGTGGGTGAGGGTCCATGGGTCTGCAGTATATACTGCTCATCACCAGCTTTGATTTCCCAGACCATCAGAGCCTCACATCCCTACATCTAGTGATTGTTTTCCTAGAAGAGTGGACATTTGGTGGCAGACATGCAGAGCGCATCCTCATCCCAGAAGGCTCTGGAGTCAGATGGTCTAGATTTGGCTCTGCCCTATCCTTGCTTTGGAATCCTGCTGACATGGCTTCCCTCACTGCCCCAAGCCTCAGTTTCCCCACCTTGAAATAAGAAGGATCACACTCTCTATCCAGAGCTTGCCTTGGGCTTTTCCTTGGACATAACCTTATTCAAAGTGTCCTCTTAAGCAGGGCCTCCAGTGTACAGGATGCCTGGGACTGGGGGTGCTGGCATGGTGGGCCTTGTTCTCCACTCACGGGCCCATCTGATGATTTGTTGAGCCGTGACTGTGACACCTTCAGCCTGGGCTCAGGGTGTCCCAGAAGTGCCCAAGCAGAATGTAGCCTGGAGGGAGGTGATCACAGCAAGGGCCAGATTCTAGATATGGTAGCCTTGGGGAAATCCTGGGACCCTTTCTCATTCCGCTTAACATGGCTAAGGGTGACTCTTACCAGGCATGGCTTAATTGACGTTGGATGCCTGCATGGGTGGGTGGACGCATGGATGCATGGATGCATGGATAAATGGATACATGGATGGTTGGGTAAATGTGTAGATGCATATATAGATGGACAGCTAGACAATGCATGCACTGGATAGATGCATGGATGGACAGGTAGATGTTTGGATCAGCATGTACATGCATAGACGCATAAATAGGTGGTTGGTGAGTGTGTGGATAGAGGCTTGGTTGGATGGATGCATGAGCTAATGGTTAGGATGAATGAACACATAATTGGGTGTTTAGTTACATAGATGCATGAATGGATGGATGCATGGATGCATGGGTGCCTGCATGGATGGATGGATGGATGGATGGATGGATGGATGGATGGTTGGATGGATGATTGGATGGATGGATGGATGATTGGATGGATGGAAAACTTGGTGGACAAATGTATAATGGGTGTAATGCTCAATTCCATTATTAAATTAATTGGATTAACAATTTTTAGAGCATGAGGGAAGCAAACCCCCAGTATATCTATAAGAATGTTTCCAGAGAACAGCAAGGGAAGACACCTACCTTGAGTGGGTCGTGATATCCCGTGGTAGAGGCTCCACACTGAAAGAGAAGAGGGTGAGCTGAA
>CABHPP010167663.1:0-20469 GCA_902168425.1 Peromyscus attwateri
CACACACACACACACACACACACACACACACACACACACACACACACTGATGCCCCTGCAGCATGCCCTTGGCAGGGGCAATCCATAGCCCAGGACTCTCATCTCAGCAGGCTTGGTTGGTAGCACACTCCTCAGGAGGCAGAGGCAGGTGGAGCTCTGTGTGTTCAAGGCCAGCCTGGTCTACACAGTGAGACCCTGTCTAAAAAAACAAAGCAACACAATAGCCGCAAACAGACAAGCAACCTTAGCCACGGAATGGAAAGTGGGCACATCACTCTGGAAGCCCCCTTGACAGTTCCTGCCAAAGCTAGCCACACCCCTGTCCTCAGGAACCCTCGACCTGTCTCCCAGCCAACACCCAGCACTCAGCATGCACGGTCCCCAGGACCCCAGGAGGACATCACAGGCCCAGTCTTCATAAGAGCCCCAACTAGGAACTCCTCAGATGTCATCATCAGGAGGACTGAGGCACTGGCTGTGGAAAGCTCACGTGACAGAAAACAGTGTCCAAGAGCTAGAGTCAGCCCTATGGCTGACCTCATGGGGGCAGCATGACCTAGAGAAGACACATGGAACACACACTCTGATTCCTCTGCTGCCTAAAGAGTGGGAACAGTAGAGTTGAGGATGGAGGTGATGGGAGAAGTGATGACGTGGGCAGGGACCTTGAGTTGCCTCAAGGCAGAGCATTGCTGGGTTCCCATGAGCCAGGCACCGCATGGGCCTGCTGCTCACGAGTTTCACACATGAAATGCTGCCCATTTCACAGATGTGGAAACCGAGGCTCAAAAAGGTGACGTCCTGTGCTCATGGCAGGGGAGGAGCTGCATGATGGGTTGCGCTCCAAGGGCAATCCTTTCTGTGTCTTTAACCATCATGGGTCCAAGTAGGACCCGGACTCTGGACCTTTATGAAAGCCAAGACAATAACCAGACTCTTAGGAAGGTGCACACACATGGTCCCCACCACGTTTCCATCTATACTGGTTCTAGCCTCAGGAATGACTATGACTCTTTGTCCAGCAAGTGGGGTACGGTGAGGGGTGTCCTCGTGGAGAAGCAGTCTTGGGTCACACAGCAGGCCACAGTGGGCTAGGGACAGATGCCAGAGCCTCCTGGTCAAGCGGAGGCAGCCTGAGTGTGAACCTTAGTCCTCAGAGTGGCTAAGGGCGGTGGCATCTTTAAGAGGATGGGCTTGGTCCTGGAGGCCCCCCCCCCCAAGCGTGGACTAACGGAATGGAAGAGTCCTCAGGAGAGGGGACTGCTATGGGGGTGGCTGGACCCTCCCTGCTCTCCATTCCTGTGGCCTATTTGCCCCGAGGCCATCACCACCGTCTGACATTTGCCCCTGCCGTGCTCTTGGCTCTCCAGACCTTAAAGTTAAACCAATGCCTTTTCTTTACACGGTCACCCAGCCTCAGGTATTCTCTTATAGTAACAGAAAACATTCTGAGACAGAGCCCAGAGCCCCAGATTCCCAGACCTCGCTCTTTCTACGTTTTCCTGACCGGTTAGAGTGGCCCACACAACGTACTCCACACCTAGCCTAGACAGAAGGAGCTAGTGCGTGGGCCCCGATTCAGACAAGCCTCTGGATCTCAGGATGAATGCCATGAAATGTGTGCTACAAACATGTCCAGACTCATCAGAGTCAGGCTCCAGGGACCGTGTGCACTCCTCGCTGTCCACATGCTCCCCGCAACTTCACAACGGGACACTAAACACCTTTGCTACCCTCCCTGGCAGGACTGGAATAGGTCGGTTTCTCAGGATGACGAAGGCTACCCAAGCTGGCAGAATGGGGGAAAGGTTTAAAAATGCATCTACATCAATACTTTCTTTCTACAGATGGGGAAACTGAGGCCAGGAGGGGACCTGGATTTGCCAAAGACCAAAGGAAGAAATTTGAGGGGCAGAGTAAGAACGCTAGATCCAAGTTTCTGGCCCGTAGATGATCCAACTCTCTCACCGTGCTCCAACTCATATCTCCCACCGTGAGCTCTACAGGCTCTGGCCCAATTCATTTGAATCACAGTTGGTAACCGAGTGTCCGTGAGTCACCGGGCTCCAGGGCAGCAGTGGCCACCCAGGGCCTCTCCACCTAGGGAGTCTCAGAGTCCAACGCAGCTCAGGTCCCAGCCAGCCTAGCTACCCAAGAAACTCCCTCTGAGCCTTAAAGACCCAACTACCTCTGCCTGGCACAGTCTTGGGTAGGGCAGAGGGCAGATAAAGGAGCCACCGTCCTGGGTCCTGGGAATCATGCCTTGCTTCTCGGCCTCACTCTCCTCATCTATGAAATGGGGACAATCGCAGAGCCAGCCACGGGTCTCTTGTTGGTCTGAGCAGAGATGGTGATCGCCCTGGACTGTGCTTAGAACACATTCTGGATTCTGCGAGGGAGGTGGGGATGGAAGGAAGGCTGGAAGTTGGCAGGAAGGGGGTATGAAGGGCCTGTGTGGGGATGGGGCACTGGCCAAAAGCTCCTGTCCTGCTTGAGTCCCAAAGCCACAGTGAGGGTGCTTCTCTGTGCACACTGCACCCCAACAGCAGCTTCCAGCTACTACACAAAGCCACAGGAGACTGGAACAGGGGGAGCCGTGGAGCAGGTAGAGTGGGCTTTGATTCCAGCACAGCCAGCCAGGTCTGTCTTCACAGGGAGGTGAAGCCTGCTGGGATCCTGTGAGGGGTGAGGGAACCATGCAGAGCAGCCAGAGGAAGCCAGAGTGGTTGATCCTGCAGATTCTTGGTTCTACCTGGTTTGACAGTTTGAAGCTGCCTAAATGGCGCTGCACACCAGCAGCCAGGAGGGGTGGGAAGAAGGCCCTATGTGTTAGACAGGGGAAACTGAGGACCAAGGAGCGGGGAGCTCTGGCCAACACCTTACTAACAGATAGGGGTCTGGAGCAAGTCTCTCACTCCACTGCCACAGGGGGGCCTGGTGGCTCAGGTGAGCTCTCCAGAGCATCTGGGGGTGTGGGGGGGCTGGGTGCTCCTCCACTCCAGGGGCTCTGCAGGTCCCACCCCTCACATGCAGGCCCTGAGACCACAGAGGCATGGCCAAAGCAAGTGAAATTAGTTCAGCTCTTCACCAGGGAGCAAGGGAGTGTGAGAGGACTCACTGGGGGGGAGAAGGGGAGGAGGGAGCTAGGGAGGAAGGATGTTAGGGAAGAAGAGAGGCAAAGATTCTAGAGAGGGGAACACTGGGGAGGGAGAAAACGCTGGAATGCTGGAGAATGGGCAGTATTAGTAAGGAGGGATGCTGGGGAGGGTCCCATGGTGTGTGGGGGGGAGTGCTGGGGAGGGTCCCATGGTGTGTGTGGGAGTGCGGGGGAGGGTCCGATGGTGGGGGGGGGAATGCTGGGGAGGGGCCCATTGGAGAAATGGGGGAGAAACAAAGTGTCTTGCTCATAGACACTTTGTTCTCACTGCTGAGCCTGTTGAAAATCTGGTTTCCTCACTCCAGGCTAAGCAGAAGGTCAAGAAGTCAGCCTAGCCTGGGCCTCACGAGGGTGCCAGCGTGGTTTCCTTTTTCGACCTGCCCTTGTGTGCCCCCCGGGAAAAGCACAGGCCTGAGGGGTGGGGACGGGGTGCTTCATACTGAAGCCACCTGAACGGCATTGTGTCCCTGCCTCACCATCAGCTTCCTGGAGCATCTCTGCCACTCTGAACGCTAGTTTCCCCGTCTGTAAGAGGGACACACTGATGGTTCCTTCCAGGCAACATGGCTGGGAGCATCTGTGGGACGGTGGTTACTGCTCCCCATTCCCAGTGAGGGTGGATGGCCTGTGCAAGACCTCAGGGCCACAAGAGCACCCGTCTGATAGGAGGGGTATGCAACGGAAATACCAGGTCCCTTGTTGAAAATCTGTTAAGGAAACAGAACTGAGCGGGCTTCACTTGGTGCTGGCTGGAGTCTGAAACAGGGCGAGAGGATCGGTTTCCCTTCTCTGTGATCGACTGAAATACTTAACAGATGTGGAGGATTTGCTACGATTCAGCTCACAGTTTCAGAGCGTTTAGATCTATCACAGCAGGAAGACAGATGGAGTTTCAGGCGGTTGATGGGTGGTGGAGGCTGCTCACGTCATGGAGGACCAGGACGATACAGCTCAACAGGAACCAGGAGAGGGTCTGACCTGAAAGCCTACCCCTAGTTATTTCCTGCAGCCGGGCCCCACCTTCTGACAGCGCCACCATCTGGGGAGACAGCAAGGCACAGCTACTCTGATGAGCCCATGAGGTGCAAGAACTCTGTTTTTATTCATTTCCTGTGTGCTGTGCTGCAGCCAGGAACTCAGAGAGCGAATTAGGGAGCTTGTTTGCTGCAGTTGGGTCTCCGAGGCTCCACACAGTGATGACAGAGAAGTATAAGGTCAATGCAGCCTGGTTAATGTATCTAGGCTTCACTCAGGACTGCACTTTGACAAGACTGTGGAGCTCACCCGGAACATCCAAGCCAATAGCACAACAGTACTGAGGCTTCTGTGAACTCAGCCTATCCCTGAGCTGCATGCCAGGCAAGGCGTGGCTCCAAGCTCGAGGTACCCAGGAGGCTCCTAGCCTGGGTCCAGGGAGGGCTGCCATCTGCCCCCTACCCAGAAAAACAGCTTTCATGCTGTACATTGCTCCCATGGTCCTGAGTCGGAGACCCAAGAGTGTTCCAGGACAGTGGGAAATGGACACCAGGGGTCACCTGAGTTCAAATGCCAGACATGTGGCCTTGGGTGAGTGGCTTGGGCAAATGTGGATTGTGTTTAGCTGTTGTTACTATAACAAATGCCAAGGATAGACAACTTGTGAAAAGAAACACAGTTTGGAGGTTTCAGGTTATGCCCTCTGGATTGTGGATTGGGCCATGGTAATCATCATGGCAAGAGTGTATAGCAGAGCAAGCCTGCTACCTTACAGAAGCAAAAGTGAGCAAGGAAGGGTCCTAGGCCCTACAGGCCACACCCCAATTCTCTGTACATCTCCACCAGCTCCCACCTCGCAACAGCTCTGCCCTGAGGACCAAGCCCTTACTACACTGGCCTTTGAGAGGATACTCCAGATCCAAATGATCACAGGTGTGGGAGAGAGTTCCGGCTTCCTAGATTAATGGATCAAACTGGGTTCACACATACACAGGCACCCTACCCATTGTAGAACAAATCAAATGCTTAGTGTATGGCCTTTGAAATGATCATGGTGTCTACCATGCACGGCCAAAACCATGTTCACCTGGGCAGGTCACCTTGGCTCTGTTTCTGTGTGGCTGCGTCACAGGGGGGTCATTGACCCCTGTGACGGATGTTATCGAGTCCTTAATGTAGTGCCATGGTCACTGATCTGCAGATAGCTGGAGAGGGTGCGAGTGATCACAGCCACCTGGAAAATAGGTTGGCAATGTGGTATCAGTGGAAGAGATGCCCCTGCCCCAACCTGTCAGCCATTTCACTTCTGAAAATTCCCAGGAGAAGAACCTGGCCACTGCACCCAAGAAACATGTATGGACACACAGAGCAGTGTGCTCATGGCTCTGAGCCAAAAGCAGTGGTGTGCCCATGATAGCCGACCCAGAAAATCAATTGGGGAGTGGTCTTCAAAGGATGAAACAGTGTAGCATTAAAAACAAGCTGGTCGCGCTATCCAGAGGGGACAGCAGGGGCAGTTTTCATGGTGACAGAACAGGCCTCCGCCCTGCCTCTGCCGATGCCTTGTCCAGTCTGCACCGGTGCTAAGGGGAGGCAGCCCTGCCCCTGCGGGGACAGAATCACACCCGTGTCAGTGTCCTGGTTTTGATCCCTTCTCCATGCCCTGTGAGTCTGGGAGAGCTGGGGAAGGTGCCCTGTCTGACTACGCCCAGCCCCTTGGAGCCTTACACTCCCCGAAGTGTTCAATTAATTACAGTACAACTCTTATTTAATTTGGGATCCCAGCACCTCGGGGCTGAGGTCAGAGGACCGAGGCATGTAGAGTGGAATTCGAGGCCAGCCTGGGCTACGTAGAAAACCGATGCCTAAACAAACCACGAACTAGATAAGCAAACAGTGAGGAGGGCGGAAAGTTCAGTGTCTCTTTGGGTTGAGTCACAACTGGGGAATGAGGAAGGAAGAGCTAGCCAGACCTGGAGCAGGCTCCCCAGCTGCACGGAGGCTGTTGCCACAGACACCAGGCTTCCTGTGTGCAGCTTGTCTCCTGTTGCCATACCCCGACACCTGCCTCGTGCATCTTATTTTCTTTTCGTAAAATAACTTGGGGAAAGATAACTTTTATTCTGAAGTAGTTTGGTCTTTGGAGGCAGAAAGGTGCAGGGAATGTTGCTGGCTTCACCATTATCAGCCGGTGAGTCAGCCACGGGCAGCTACCGAGGGTGCTGAGCCCACCTGGGGGACTCCCAGAAGAACAGATCTCCAGGCTGCATTTCCGTGTGGGGACTCCCAGCAAAGCCTATGGTGACCTCTTTGCCCGGTGTCATGGTCTTTGGAGGGACCTACCAGTTCCTCCATCGTGTGACTCGGAGGTGTGCGGAGCTCCGTGTAGGTGGCAGACAGTGTGTGCACACCGTCCCCAGCACTTGTGTGTGAGAAAGAGTTGAATCACCCAAAGGTGCTTAGACATGGGACAAACAGCCAGAGGAGAGGCGGGTGGGTCTCACTCCTACACAGGGCACAGCCAGGCCGCCTCAGTGCCCTCCAGCGCACACCTTGCTGGCTTCTCTCTCCTCTGGGACGTCCAACAACAATCGCAACCCTCATCCACAGCAACACGCGGCTCTCCTTCAGCCCCAGCCCTCTTTACTGCCCCCCTCAGGTCTGTTTGTTTAAAGCCCCAGCACCTGGTAAGGCAAACCAGACCACGGTCACCTCTGTCACCTGTCATCACCATCCAGAGCAAACCGGTTTTTTCACCCTCCTGCTTCCGGCTCTAAACACATTCACACACATACACATGCACACACATACACACATGAGCACATACACAGGCCAGACAATACACATATTCACATGTACACACATTTATACACATGCACACACATATACACACATACACATGAATACACATACACACATGTATACATACACAGGCCAGACAATATACATATTCACATGTACACACATTTATACACATGCACACACATTCACATATAAACACATACACACATGTGCACATACACAGGCCAGACAATACATATATTCACATGTACACACATTCACACATATACACGTGCACACACACATGCATATACACATGCCAAACTATACACACACTCACACATATATACATGTATACACATGCACACATATACACACACATACACACACCAGACTCTTTATGAGTTCACACGTACACACCCACACCACATACATTCACACATATACCCATGTATATACACACCCATACACATACCAGACTATACACATACTCACATCTACACACATCATACACATCTACATGTATACACACACCACACACATTCACACATACACACATTTATACACATGCACACATATACACATGCACATATACAAGCCAGATTACACATACATATACCACATGCGCATACACAAACACACACATCATGTGACTCCAGCTGTTCACATTCAGGATCTGGAATTCCTCCTGGTGGGAAAGAGCAGAGCTCGGGCTGTACCTCACTAGGTAGCGTGTTTGGGGTGTCCATCACTGTTCCCTAACCTCTGCACCCTGAAATTCCATCAACTCCCATACCCCGTCCCTCCCTGTCTCCCCCGGTGGGACCTCCAGGGTCACGGGACTGAGGGACAGGCCTGGCCATCAGCCCACGGCAGGTGGCCCACACGGATAGGAAGGCATCCTCACCCTCGTCTCCAGCCCCACACACCTCTCGACGCACACAGAACTCTCGTGGGTGAGACAAACAGCTGTGTGGATAACAGTGAGGCCGGTGGGTCACGGTACTGTGTCTCCAGTGACGGCCGCTGCTGTCCCCGGCCTTTAATACACATCGGAGAATCCAGTCCTCTCTCGCAGGAGGCCAGAGAGTCTCCTCACTTACTGCGGAGGAAACCCGGGCTCCCAGGAAGTGGCCTGGGCCACTGCTGTGGGGACAGCGACCCGTGGGCCTGAGTTACCAACCTCCCCCCAGTCCAGTGACTGATGACGCTTTGTGGGGAGGGCAGAGTGACAGTTCACACTGCATTCATTTCTCAACATGGCTTCCCGTGAGCTGGATGGAACCCTTGCGAGGTGACCCGAGGCCCCAAATGGCCTCCTGGCCCCCAGTTTCCTATAAAAATCCCGAAATTTGCAGCCAAGGCCCATCGGATGGGCTCTATTACAAAAGCCGTTGCCTGCCAAAGGCCCGGCATGTGGGCCACCTCATCTTTGTAATATTAGAAATATTGAAAATAGCTCGCAGACGCACCATCCCACACCACTTTGTCAGCCGCTACAGCTGCGGCGCTCCAGGCCTGGCTCCCTGCACCCCACACAGCCACCACGCTGCCTTCAGGTCTGGGCTGGCCAGGGCATCCACAGGGCCAGAACCTTCTGGTGTGCTCGAGGCTTAACCCCTCTAGCCAGAGTCAGTCCTGAGGGGGCGGGGGGGGGGGGGGGAGGCCCACTCAGCCAAAGCCGCGGATCCCCCTTCAGCTGGCGGGACATCAAACCTTCCCAAAATGCTTCCATGTGGTGCCAGGCCTGCGCCCGAGTCCTTCACATTGGATTAGTCCCGGGGCTGTCGGACAGCCGCGTCCTCACAACTCCGCTTTCATGCTTGCCCACAATTTGAATGTCATCACACAAAATCAAGGCTAATTGTGAACAGGCCTGCCCCCTCCCCGCCTCCCTTCCCCCCTCTGCCTTCCCAACCACATCTGGATTCCACAACCTCTCCCGGGGCCTGGAGACCTGCTCAGGCTGCGAACTCTCAGGCTCTAACTTGATTTCCTTTCCCGTCTCCCAGCCTCCTAAATATACACCATGGAATGTTCTTTTCTTTCCTCTGCCTTTGGCCTTGGGGTTGCCGTTGTCAAGACCGCCCTGCCTGTGAACCCTGCCTTGCCCGGCTTGCTCCCAGCCAATGCGGAGGCCCCTGCAAAGCCCAGGGCCTCACTCTGCCCTTCAGACAAGCTGTGTCCTACCAGGCTTCACCCTCTGGCGTGACATCTCAACCTGGCCGTCGCCCACGGCCCCCCCCCCCCCCCCCCCCCAGCCAGCTGTGATGTCTGAAGCGAAGAAGAAATGACCCTGCCTGGGAAGGCCTCTAGACCAAGGAAACAGATGTGGGGCAGAAGAGATGGAGGTGCTTTGTCAGCCGTGGTGACCCCCGAAGGGGGCAACTGGGGTGTCTTCCGGCGACCTGTTCCAGTAGGTTAAGGAAGGACTAGAGATGCCCTCCGTGGGGTGAATGTGTCCTTAAGGACCCAGGGCTCTGTGGAGGGGATAGAGTTTTCAAAGCAGGGTTTGGGGCGAGCACTGGTTGGTGCCAAACATGCAATTAAAACTCCCCCAAAGGGGGCCCCTATGTTAGAGGGACATTAGTTTTCTCTACTGAAACAGTCATAGAGTCTCAGAGGCCGTGGGAGGCCATTTGACAGCCCATCATGTGAAGGGGAAGCTGTGGCCGAGGATACTCACCCAGGGCTGAGCAAAAGGGGGTCCTGTCCTTGAGGGATTTTACCAATGGTGCTTTCTGGAGGACCCCAGAGACAATGGCCCACTCTGAGGAAGTTCAGGAGGGACCGAAGACTTAGCCTCTGGGTCCCCATTTGGCCAATTCAGCTCAGGGGCATTTTCCAGGGTGGGGGAGCCAACCCAGCCCACAAGTCAGAGGTTCAGAAGAAGGCAGTTGGAAGGGAAGGATCACAGCCAGCACCCCACGAAGCTTGCGACTTGAGCAGGGTCCTTGCCCCGCAGGATGGGGCTGTTCAGTCTGTTTACCTGAGAACAAGGGGTTAAACTAAGGGGTTTATCCTGATCTGGCCTATACACCTGCCATTCTCATTCCCAGGGGCAGAAACTTAGGTTAGGATGCCCCTAAGCACCCAGGAAAAGCCAGAGTGATGAAAGATAGGAAAGACGTACGGCTTGCTCGGTACACGCAGAAGCTAGGAGGTGAGGGAACAGACTGAAAAATAAATGAATGAACCTAGAAACAAATGAAAACTCGCCTCCTCCCCTGCGCTCCAGGGCTCATGTGGCCTTTTCTCTTGGAGGGGAGTGCAGCCCCCACCCCACCCCCCATCCACCTTTCCAAGGGCTGTGACGGGAATTTCAATGCAAGCTCCTTCTGCTGAGAGTGGGAACCAGACAAATAGTCTCAACAAAGCATCAACTCCGTCCCCAGGTGAGGTGCATGTTGAAAGCCAGGAGAGCTGTGGAATGGCAGCTGTCCCTTCCCACGGCAGCCCAGCCTTTACCTCCGACCTTCCCAGCCACTTCACCGATTCTCCCCTGCATCGCTGGGGCAGATTTCCCTGGTCCCTTTGTCTGCTTGACCAACTGTAAGGACACAGCTGGAAGTCCCAGATTCACCCACAGCTTTTGTGACTCCCTGGGCAGGGACGCTGTTGGAGGAATCCAGCCGGTCCCACGTACCAACCTTTGTCCTGAGGTTCAAAGAACACCTAGAGGCCCATTTTGTAGATTCAGAAACTGAGGCACGGCAAGAGGGAACACACATTTGCTGTCTGTCACACAGAAAACTGGTGATGGGACCAAAACTTCCGTCTTCCTTCCTGGAGCCACATGCGGTGGCTGGCTGATGGCTGCAATGGAGCAGTTAGATAATCACCATGGCAACTACAGGGCTCCAGCAAACCCCCCCCCCCCCCCCCCCCCCCCCCCCCCCCCCCCCCGCAACTAGAAGGTGTAGGGGCTGCAGAGGCCACAGAGCTGGGGACTGACCCTATCCAGCTCCCAGGCTGCATCCCTGGAGGAAGCTGTTCAAGTCTTGCAGCTCCCAAGGACAATGGTGATGCCATTGCAGAGCAAGGCTCTGAGGGTCAGCTGGCTTCGCAGGAACACAGAGACCTCCTGAAGCAGGATTCCTCACTGAGGCCTGGTCCAAACTCTAAGACCCCCTATCCTGCTGAAACCCAAGCATCCCCCTGCCTGACCCCAACCCCTGAACATGCAGCCAATGTTAAAAGCTTCAGCCTTGCAGTTTCCATCATCTGGGGCCACGATTACGGTGGCAATAAAAGCTAGCAGGTGCTGGCGATTGAACAAATCAGTCCTGGCCCAGCCCCAGATGCCTGCCACTGTCCATCCTCAACATGGCTTCTGGGAGCCTACAGTTATCAAGGTCACCAGCCCTACACACAGCTCGGATTGCCTCACATGAATGACCAATGACAAAAGGGACAGTCCCCAGAATTCACGGCCAGATGTGTAGGAGAGAGCCTGCCCCATGCCCCCATTTGCAGCGTGGACACTGATATGAGGATCCTTCTGGCTCTTTCTCTGGATCTGTCTTTTGAAGTCCAGCTGGATGAAGGATGAGGGTCAGTGTGAGGGCCCTACAGGGCAGATGAGTTGACTTCTAGAAGATCCGGGTCAGGTGACATCCCCAAAAGTCATTGAGCAGCCTGGTCACTGGGGTTGGCATTCATCAGTCCTGTTCGGGAGGCTCACCATATATCCCAAGTATGACCTCAGACACACCCCACGGGCAAGTGTGGGCTTCAGTTTCTATATCTGTTATATATCAGAGAACGATTACCCATTCACAGTAGTGTGGGAACAAGGCTGCCTTGTCCACTACAGGACAGGAAGCGAAGGCCTCCCTGCTCCTTCCTCCATTGGAAACCAAAAATGGCACCGGGCACCACCAGCAGCCTTGACTCTTAGCTTCAGTTGTACTGGTTGGAACCTGGTGGAAGGAGTGTTTAGAAAATCAGCGATGTCTCCCAACACACACACACACACACACACACACACACACACACACACACTCCGCCATCTGCAGCTTGTTCCTTGAACTTTCATACCTCACCTTGTTCCCTCAGCACAGAGCTCTGCCCTCTGCATTTCTACCTATTCAATGTCCCCTCGGATATCAATTCAAACATCAATTCCCAAGAGAATCCCTTCTGAGCACAAGCTACCTCTCCCAGCATGCCTTTGCATCTGATTCTGGCTCCCTGAATTTGTTTGTGGAGAGCAGGCACTAGTTGGCTGGTCCATCTGGCTGAGAGTAAGGTCTCTGGGCCAGGAGAGATCTGGGTACTGGGAGGAGATGATGGGGATCCAGGCGCTGCCTACAGGACCCCACCCCCACCCCCGTCACAGTTGACACGGATGGGGTCACAGCTAGCAGCTCATGTGGCCAAGGGCCCATCCTGGCCTGCAGCATGTGTGGGTTCCCTGGCCTGTCCATCATCAGCTCCCCTGAGTGGATCTGCAGCCCCTGGGTACTGGTGGCTGGGCATGCTGTCTTCCTGGGGGCTCTGAGGCAGGGCTGAGCTGCTCACCACAGGCAGTTATCAGTTATCGATTTTGCTCGATATTTATTTTCAGTAAAAGGAATCCAGGAATAGTGCTGGGTTGTTGGGATTTTTTTTCTTTGTTGTAGGTGGTGTTTACTTGTTTTCTTAGCCTAAAGCTTTTAGTCCAAGGGAGGGAGCCCACCCAGTCCTGCCCACCGTCCTGGAGGCTCAGAGGCAGCCTCCCTCACTGTCAGCTACTCTTAATGACCTGCGTGGTCCTCTTGGTTCAGTTTCAACTACACTAATGACTGCAAATACTTCCTTCTTCGCAAGTACACTCTAACCTGCCCAGGTTCCTGCTGGTGACCACTGCAGGGCTTTCTGGTTGTGTGATCCAAGGCTGCTTCTTAACCCCTCTGAGCACTGGTCTCCTGTGCTATAAAGAGGGCACAGGATGCCTGTCTGGTTCAGTTGCTGGCTTTTAACCTATGGCTCGTGGAATGCATGATACACTGAGGTGTTAGCTTGCATGCACAGCTCGGGTCTGAGACACAGGCAGGGGAGGGGGGATTGGGGGTTAGTGGGGAGAAGGGGGAGGGGGAGAGGAGGGGAGAAGGAGGGAAGGAGACCATTAGTCCTGGCCTCTTGGTGAAGGCTAAGTAGCTGGGTGTCTGGTGTTGGGAAAATCTGGTGATGACGGTGACCTTGACAGATGTGCTGAAACCGGAGAGCCATGGCAAGGCTGGCAGGGTGTGAGGAGCCTTCAGAGGGATTCCACTGTGGGGTGGAATCCGCACAGCCCACAGCTGCTTGCCCATGGGAGACCTGTCTATATGTCCCCACCCCTGATGTCCCCACCTCCCCTTCTTGTCCCCTCTCTACTCCATATTGCCCCAGAGTTTAGGCCTCATCCCTAGACCTTGAGGCATTGGGTCAGGATCTGTCTTTGACCTGCTTTATGCTTGCCCTGAGGGGCTCAGAAGCACTTCCTCCAGAAAGATACCCAAGACTTCCATAGCTCCTGCTCCCCTGACATCCTCGATGGTCCGGCTAGACCGTGACCCCTTGGCCCCTTGTGGGATGCAGCTTCTCCCTCCCACATGCAGAGTCCTCAGTACCAGGAGCTTCAAGTACAGAGGTCCTGGAAGTCCCTCTCGCCTTCTGCCTCCAGCACACAAGCACACAACATGAGGACACCCAGTATATCAGCTAAGGAGAAAGGCAGCCCGCGGGGCCATTCTCCTGTCCTGTCCAGAGCCCCTGGCACCTGTCCCCCGAGTCAGTCTTGTCTGAGAAAGATGACCGAGTGCTAAACCTGTTCTCAAGGTACAAGGAATGAGCTGATAGAAGGTTCCATGTCTACCCTGTGCCCAGGAGACTCAAACAGGCTGCAAGCCAGCCAGGCTTTCACCCCACACCAAGTACTCTGCTGAGCTGAGGTCTGGATACCCTGGGGTCCATTCAACCTTGCGCTGTACAGACTGGTCTGTGTGGAAGGGAGCACCCTACCACAGGAGCATCCCAGCGCATATCAAAGATGCTGGGGTGCAGCAGAATTGCGTCACCGCCTTGGGGTAAACTGACAAGGATTCCATTCCTTAGCCACCGTGAATTGTATTTGCGATTCCGTGACACTGATGCGAGGAAGTTTGTGAGTGTCTCTGACACTTACAAAGAAGGAAACTGAGGCTTGCTGAGACCAAGGAAGGCAGGTGGCCACCCTTGGAGCCATCTGTCTGTGTAAGTGTAAGCAACACCCGGAGCAGCCTGCATCACGCAGGTGTGGGTCCCCGCCCGCTCACTCGCTCGCCCGAGTCTGGGTGGCTGTAAGTTCTCTGTGGGTGGGGAAGGAGGCTCCAGTTCACTGCTTTAGAATGAAGGGTACATGTGAGGTCGCCTGGCCACACCACTGGCCTTGCCTGTGGTTCCCAGGTAGTCAGGAACCCCTGAAGTACCAGGCTCACCCTGGGCTGCGAGGGTCCCCTGCCGCTGGCCTGTGGGGCCTGGGCCTCCCTGGGTAGCCTCTAACATTTTCTATTTAAATGCAAATTCTGACTTTTCCTTGGCAGCAAGCTAAAGTTTTGTGCGCTCAAATGAGGGTCAGGATTATAATTTATCCACAGGCCTTTTCTAACAATTATTATTTATTCAAGGGGGAGGACAGAGACTCTGGAGCCAGGGAGAAGGGGCTCTACCCTGAGCCCCTGAGGACAGCTGGCAGAGGCCTGGGCCTCTTCCCTGTGAAGGAGCCTAGGATCAGGTGCAGAGAGGGGGCCTCCCTAGGGCAGCAGAAGGAATGCCAGCCCAGAGGAAGCACAGGCTGCTGACCCAAGGACATTTGGAGTCACAGGTATGGGTGACTTGAGACTGACCCCGTGCGACAATAATGATGACAGTGTAGACTGCCATAGGCTGGGGGGTAGGTGGGGACCGAGAAGGGTCCTGGGCCGGTGTGGGAGCCCAAGAAGGCTAACAGACCTAAAACATGCTGAATTAGCTAGACGTCTAGCTGATTAGCTAGACGACTCATACGCTGGTGTCATCTGTGAGGGACAATGAAGTAAAACCCACCCATGGGATAAATAGATGTTCCTAGAGAAGAAATTCAAGCTGTCTGTCTGTAGATGCACAAGGCATAGTCAGTGATGGGTTTTAAATCACAGCAAAATACCGGCAATAATCTAGGTATTCAGCAATGGGGGGGTGGGGTGAGGAGGGGGAACAGGGCTCGATGGATGGATGATGCTGAGCCACACGGTGGAATACTAGGCGAACATGTAAAAGGACAAGCGCTTTACACGCAATAGAGATGATCCCAGAGTCATGCGGGGATGCAGCCAAAGCGGGTAAGGTGTGATGTTTGCAAAAGGCTGCAGGCAGCTGCTATTTTGACCCAATGGGATCCAGACAAATTAGGGTGGAGTGTGTCCCTAACAGGGACTCAGAGAGGCCAGAGGCCAGTGATGACAGAGAGGGACTGGCTTCCAGGGTCTGCGCTACACAGAGTGAGCGTTGACTGACCGCAACACTGAGTTTAGAAAATAGATTTTTCAAGCTGCCCAACTGAATGACTGAATGAGGGGGTCAGGAGCACAGCGACCTACCTCCCCAACCCATCCTGGTTTTAAGGGACACCAGTGTCATGGCCCTGGGGCTTTGCTGGAGATCAGTGGACCCAGCCCCAGGTGTGATCCACAACATGCCTTCACAGACTGCAACAGGCCTGGTCAGTAGGATTCACTCATGCAACTGAGAGCCCAGTGCGTTGGGGAGATGCAATTGCTATTCTGAGGAGGCTGCGATCACAGGAGGCCAGAATGGGGTGCGGCGTGAGAGGTGGTGCATGCAGGGAAAGGCTAGAGGAGGGTCTCTAGGAGATATTGTTAAAACAGAGTACTGAGAGGAGGGTGACTGCCTTGCTGGGACTGGGTGCCTTCCTGACAGAGGGACCAGGGGGCGTGACCAGCATCTTCAAGAAACAGTGGACTCAGTTGCGGGACTGGAGGCCACAGGATGAGAGAGACAAGCGAGGCCAGAACAGACTGTGAGGGTCCTGGGATGGGCGCCATTAGTCAGCTGAGGGCAGCAGGGAGGACAGGGAGGCACCCAAGAAACAAGGTGTCCCTCTGCTCTGTGAATCAGGGAAAAAGCCTGGTGAGAGCTGGGGCTCACTGGGAGTCAGAAGGAGGAGGGGGCGGGGGGCAAGCGGCTGCAGTGATGGTAGGGACTAGTGGCCTCTGGGTGTGCCAATGGCAAGGGCAGCCTGACTTAGTTAGCCTGGGTAATGGGGGAGCTGAGTGCCAGAGGCTAAGAGAGACCAGCCTGGATGGGGTGGCCAGTGCAGAGCTGGTGGCTGACCATAGAGACGGTTGGAGGGGAGAGGAGATAGACTGAGTTCTGCTTTGAGCGAACCTAGCGAAATGATTTGGGATCCACAGTTTCCCAAGAGTCAGTCGGTCTAGGCTTGCCTCCCGGACCCCTGAACAACCAGGGTCTACTTTAGGTTTGAAAGGTTAATATCTATACCAGCACCCAGCGCCCAGCGCCCAGCACAGCTTCCTGACACACAGTAGATGCTTAGTAAACAAAACTAGGCACGTGGATCACAGGACACACAAGAGACGGCCTGCCCCTTCCTCCCTGAGAAGGAGGAGGCTGTCAAATCTTTCTCCTGTATACATAATTTAAAACTCAGCACATCCATGGAGGTGTCCACAGCCCGGCTGGGCTGAGCCAGGATGGGAGACAGCGCTGGGAGCCGCAGATAAGGGGCCGCTGCAGACAGCCTGTCGCTCAGCCCATTAGACGCTGCCTCAGCCCTCCCCTCCCCTGCTCATTAATACACAGGATGAATAGAACACTGAATTAAAATCAGCCGGGCCACAAACGGAGGATTGAAAGGTAACTGTCAACAGGAGGATTCGCTCCACAAAGGGACTGGCCTCACGCTCAGCAAGTGATGCTGGCCTGTGTCTCCACAGCTGCGTTTTCCAGAGATTGTGGGTGGGGTTTTTCTTTTTCCTTTCTTTATCCTTTCTTGTTTTTGTTTTTTGTTTTTTAATAGCATTTATTACCATACTCTTGAAAGGCTTGTGTTCTCTCTGCTGCATACTCACACCCAAGTGTGTGTGTGTGTGTGTGTGTGTGTGTGTGTGTGTATGTGTGTGTGTATACATCTGTGTGCACATGTGTGTGTTCTCTCTCCTGGGTGCTCACTTCTTTGAGTGTGCATGTGTTTGTGTGCGTGTGTGTGTGTGTGTGTGTGTGTGTGTGTGTGTGTGTTCTCTCTGCTGTGTGCTCACTCTGTGTGTATATATACATGTCTATGTGTATGTGTCTGCATGTTTTCTCTAATGTGTACACACGCCTGTGGGTACACACATGTGTATGTGCATCAGCCTGTGACACCCTTCATTCACAGACACTGCATTTGTCTGTTCCTGGTCTAACAGGAAATAAAAGATAAAGGGAGCCACAGCACAAGTGGATGCTGGGAAAGGATATGTCATTGGAAGACTGGGCAGTGGCAAAGAGGGACCAGGAGGAGAAAGCGGGGGGCACAGAGTTGGGAGCCCACTCTGGCCTCTGAGTCAAGGACCAGTTGGTACAGTGCATATCCCCTCTGGTCTGGCCACACCCTCCTACTCAGGGAGCTATGAGAGCTCTGGATAGACAAAGAGGGGCTAGGCATACACAGTGGCCCAATGATCACCCAGAATTCTGCTGTAAGAACTTGTCCCTTGGGAACATGAAGCCAGCTCTCCACATTGCCAAGAACACAGCCCAACAAGACAAGCCTTTGGAAGAAGACATGTGTAAGATAAAATATCAGAAGAACACTTCCATGCCTTCAAGTAAGTCAATGAGACTTGAAAGAAAACCCCTCAGAAAGACAAGAAGCCAGGAGTCAAGCTGGGGGAAATGTTGGAGCCCATTTTCAGGTTCCTAGTGGCTTTACCCAGCAGGTCTGCATAAAGAGGATGATTGGGCCACAGGCCGGAGTACCAGGTGTCTGAGACGGTCTGCACTTGGCTGTGCCGGGGTGGGGGAGGTCCCTTTTGCTCTACCCCTTGGCATTCCTTTAAAACCCTTTGGCAGAGACAGTCAGGGCCCGATGGATTAGGATCCAGGACCTCTCGAGGCTATCCTGTATTCTATCTTTTTCTCTCCCCTCTATCCTTCTAATATTTCCTGCTGCTCCTACTCAAGAGTACTCTGGGGAAGCATGGGGGTGAGGGATGACCCCCAACAGGGAAACCTGGGGGCGGGGTCTTGCGGCTACCAGCAAGTCCGCTTCCATTCTCCATGCTCTGTTTCCCTCATCTGTGAAATGGTCCACTAGGACCTCCTATTCTTTCAAACACCATTCTCAGCTACAAAGCAGGGGCTCACTGTGGAGACGGACATGGATGGAAGCCAAGGAAACTTCCACCATTCATTCACATGGCAGGGCAGCTGGAGCAGAGTAAGGATCCCACCAAACACTAGAGAGGGCTGGGGGAGAGTGAGGACTAGAGAGTGAGGACTAGAGAGTGAGGACTAGAGAGTGAGGACTAGAGAGTGAGGACTAGGGGGAGTGGGCCACTTGTAAGTTGCCAGCAGAAATATCAGGCAGGAAAGCAGGCTGCTAACCAGCTCAGCCATTTCATGCCTGGGCATTCATCCCAAAGAAACAAAGACTTATGTTCCCATAAAAACCTGTACAAAGTGTTTATAGCAGTTTTATTCACAGAAGCCCAAACCTGGAGCCAACCCACATGCCTTTCAGCAGGTAAGCAGAGAGACAAATGGAGGCACAGGCATGCCAGGGAATACTACTCAGCCAGGATAAGGGACAGCTACCGTTAAACACAACCAACCTGGAGATTCCAGAGAATTACGCTGAGTCAAAAAAGCTCAAACTCCGGAAGGTTGGAGAGAGCACTCTGTCCATATGCCTTTGCTAAAGTGGAAAATGACCTGAGCAGAGCCGATCTGAGGCTGCAGGAGCTTGGGCAGGCAAGTGGGTATACAAAAGAACACAGGCACCCTGTGCCAACGCGGATGTCTTGTGCCCTGACAGTGCTGGCTCTCACCCACCAGGGTTTGTCTCTAGTGCCTTCCAGGGGCCATCATTACAAACTGAGTCAGGGCTGCATGAGAACTCCATGTCCTTTCTAGGTGCTGTGTGTCCCCCCGGGATTCAGATGGAAGCTCGTTTACAAAGAGTGACCACATACAGGACCGTCCCTGGCATGTAAATTGGTGCCTGCAGACAGGGCTCCAGGACCTCTTGGTCGCCTGCTACCTCTACTTTTAAGACATGCCACCCCTGTGATTCCATGACCTGTGGGTGAGGGTCCATGGGTCTGCAGTATATACTGCTCATCACCAGCTTTGATTTCCCAGACCATCAGAGCCTCACATCCCTACATCTAGTGATTGTTTTCCTAGAAGAGTGGACATTTGGTGGCAGACATGCAGAGCGCATCCTCATCCCAGAAGGCTCAGGAGTCAGATGGTCTGGATTTGGCTCTGCCCTATCCTTGCTTTGGAATCCTGCTGACATGGCTTCCCTCACTGCCCCAAGCCTCAGTTTCCCCACTTTGAAATAAGAAGGATCACACTCTCTATCCAGAGCTTGCCTTGGGCTTTTCCTTGGACATAACCTTATTCAAAGTGTCCTCTTAAGCAGGGCCTCCAGTGTACAGGATGCCTGGGACTGGGGGTGCTGGCATGGTGGGCCTTGTTCTCCACTCACGGGCCCATCTGATGATTTGTTGAGCCGTGACTGTGACACCTTCAGCCTGGGCTCAGGGTGTCCCAGAAGTGCCCAAGCAGAATGTAGCCTGGAGGGAGGTGATCACAGCAAGGGCCAGATTCTAGATATGGTAGCCTTGGGGAAATCCTGGGACCCTTTCTCATTCCGCTTAACATGGCTAAGGGTGACTCTTACCAGGCATGGCTTAATTGACGTTGGATGCCTGCATGGGTGGGTGGACGCATGGATGCATGGATGCATGGATAAATGGATACATGGATGGTTGGGTAAATGTGTAGATGCATATATAGATGGACAGCTAGACAATGCATGCACTGGATAGATGCATGGATGGACAGGTAGATGTTTGGATCAGCATGTACATGCATAGACGCATAAATAGGTGGTTGGTGAGTGTGTGGATAGAGGCTTGGTTGGATGGATGCATGAGCTAATGGTTAGGATGAATGAACACATAATTGGGTGTTTAGTTACATAGATGCATGAATGGATGGATGCATGGATGCATGGGTGCCTGCATGGATGGATGGATGGATGGATGGATGGATGGATGGATGGATGGTTGGATGGATGATTGGATGGATGGATGGATGATTGGATGGATGGAAAACTTGGTGGACAAATGTATAATGGGTGTAATGCTCAATTCCATTATTAAATTAATTGGATTAACAATTTTTAGAGCATGAGGGAAGCAAACCCCCAGTATATCTATAAGAATGTTTCCAGAGAACAGCAAGGGAAGACACCTACCTTGAGTGGGTCGTGACATCCCGTGGTAGAGGCTCCACACTGAAAGAGAAGAGGGTGAGCTGAA
>CABHPP010167664.1:0-24109 GCA_902168425.1 Peromyscus attwateri
CAGAATAAAGTGGCTACCTCACAGGGGATCAGGAGGGAGGCAGGCCACAGGAAGGGGTGAGGTAAGCATGGCTCCAAGACAAGCCCCGCTTCCTGGGGCCACCCCGGCCCTGCCCAGCCACACAGGTAGTCAGTGTCACCTCCCCAGAATCAGACTCCCTCACAGCCGCCTCTGGGGACACTTCCTTCCCAAACCACAGCAGGCTGCACAGAGGTTGGCAGCGGCTGGTCACACTCCTCTCAAGTCCACCTTGACTCTGCCTCCCACCCAGGATGCCCCACGTCCCCTTGTTCCTTTGAGATGTGTGTGTGTGTGTGTGTGTGTGTGTGTGTGTGTGTGTGTGTGTGTGTGACTACTGCCTCCTCACATCCTCTCCATCACTATGACAAACCACTGTCCCGGCTCCTTCTTGGCGCCTTACTTCTGCCCTCCACTGTGGTCTGTTTCTAACGTGGTGGTCAGAGCCATGTTTTTAAAGGCAGAAGTTCATTCCTCGGTGTCCACGGCGTCCTGCTGCTTTAGGAATAAGATCCAGATTCTTCAAGCGCCCCACGTGGCAGCCACCACTGGCCCCTTAGTCTCCATCCGTCACCACCTGAACCTCCCTACGCTGCCCCTGGGCCTGATTGTTTCTCTAGGCAGGAAGCTCCAGGGTGGTCCTCCAGGCAGACCTGGGCCACCAGCCCTGAGCAGGCTGACAGAAGCAGCTCTGTTGACCCGCCCAGTCCCTGGTGTTGTCTGGGCAGGATGCCTTAGGGAGAAGCCCCTTCCTTGTTCCAGCGAGGGTGTGCCTGGTCTTCCAGCGGCAGCTGCTCTAACATCTGTGCTGGTCTTTGGGGCTTGTGTGTGCCCTGGATAGGGACAGGCATCCCTGCCACTCTGTCCAGCCCTCATCACCGCTCTCAACAAAAGCAGAGATGGCCTAAGACAGCAGGCCCAGGTGAGTTAGAAGCCAGACGTCACCTGAGGAACAAGGTTGGGTCCCAGGCTATGTGAGACCTGTTGCCTAGGCGGGCTAGTCTACTATGTTTGCACTGGGCTGATAGAACCCCAGGGATGATGAAGTGGGTGGGAAACCGAGGTTAACACCTGAAACCAGGCAAGATCCTCCTGGACCTCAGTTTCCCCATCTGTGTTAGAGTAAATTGTGCCCAAGAGTCAGTGCGAGGTCCTAGAGGATGGCATCCTGGCATGAGCCAGGGATTTCTGAAGAAAACTTGGGTGGGTTTGTGGAGAGGTGTTGACAGCTGGATGGCCGAAGCAAGTGAGCAGCCACAGTGGCCGCTACAGGGCTCTGGAGGGACGGTGGCAAGCGTGCTGAAACAGCTCCCGTGCAGGGAGAGCTGGCCTGGAGCCACGTGCCTTGCAGACAGCTCCACGTCAGTTCCCTTCCCTCCTGTGACCCCAGCTAGCCCACATTTTGTAGATAGGAAACTGAGCACATGCCCATGGTCACACAGGCAGGATGGGGGCAGCTAGCCCTCATTCTGGACTTCTGGACAGTTGTCCCCCTAGGAGCAGCTCCCTATGTGAATGAACCCTCAGGTGAAATCATGGAGCCAAGACCTGAACCCAGAGCTTAATGCAGCATCCTGAGCTTCTAAAGTGGGATTCTCAATACAACAAAGGGCTGGCCCACAGAAACAGAGCCAACAGTCCCTCCTCAGATCCTAGGTAAGTGGGTCAGCCTGGTTCCGGTGCTCAGTCAACCTCCAGGAGCAGAGCTGGCAGAGTACAAATTCTAGGTGTGAGGTGACCAGACCAAACACAGCTGACTGCCACACCATGCCAATGCAGGGAAGCCATGACATGTCCAGGGGCGAGGCGCGCTGGTCCAGGGGAGTGGTGGCTGGGAAGGGGTTCTGGAGTCCGGGCTCTGCATCCCACTCTGGATCCCCTGGGTCTCAGCAAGCTCTGGGGTCTCCTTCCTCTGGGTGGATCCCACACCCATGCTGAGACTTCAATGACTGGTCACCACAGGCTGCAGGCTTCAGTCTGTGTCCATTCATAGCCATTGAGGCCACAAGTCTGAAATCAGGGTGTTGATGAATGAACTGTGTGTCCTCCAGAAACTGGTGCAGGGCTCCTGCCTAGCTCTGCCCCTCCCAGTGGCCCAAGGCACTCTGTGGTTAATGGCCACGTTCCTCTAGCCTTCGCTTCTGCCCCCATACAGCCTCCTCCATGTTTCTATGCCTGTCTCTTGTGAGAACACCTGTCTTTAGACTTAGGGATTTTTCTCTGGGTCTCCTAAAATGATGGCACCTTAAGGTCCTTTAACTTCCAGACATTGGCAAACGCTCCTTCCCCAAGGAAGCACCATTTGCAAACTCTGAGGAGGGGACTCTGTAGTAATCCTGTTGAAGACGGAGAGGTCTTGAGGGGCCTTGCTCCATCCTTTGGGCCTCCTCCACCCTCGCTCAGCTACAACCCCCATCTCCCACAATGCACTCTGCTTCCGCCCAGGGCCTGCCTGCATGCTCCTTCCTCCCTGTCACCTGGCTCTTCCCGATCCTTCCCCACCCGGCAACCCCTAAGGATGTCTCCTCTGGGATCCACAGACGTGTTTTCATTTATTTTAAAAATCAAAGAAAACACAAACATTGTCCAGCCCAGAGGACAACATGGCCACAGGAGGAGACCATGAAAACACAGCACACACAGCACACAGGGCACATGATCACTAACAGAGAACGTCAGCCCGAAGCCTTGAGGGTGCCCACCACAGCCGGGCACAAAGTGACGGCACAGAAGGCAGCATGGGATGGGTCTGGTCTGCCTGAGGTTACAGGCTTGACTCCACATCCTGCCCTCACCTCCTCCTCTGCCCTCTCTCCCTTCTGCCCTGGCTTGTCCGTACTACAGAGAGGCCAGTGAATTGCATGGTGTGGAATCAGACCCGACCCATGAGTGAGAACCTCTGTGGGCGTGGACCAGGCACTGGCCATATGCCAGGTGGTGGCCTCAATGGTCATCTGAGTCCTTGGCCTCCTGAGATTGACCTCTTTGCTTACCCAGGTGAGCAGCTCGGACTCCAAGCACAAACATCTGGACAGAGTCACCAGACACGAGCCACCTCCCGGACCTGGGACTCACAGTAGTGGAGCTGTGCAGGCAGAAGTGAGCCTGGACCTTCTCCATTGCATTGGTGGCCTGGCACGAGGTTTGTCCCCCAGACGCCACAAGCACCCAGGCTGCAGCAGGACCAGAGGGACTTTGCCTGCTCCCCTCCCCTACTTTTGTTTTTCCTTACTGGGCAGCCCAGGCTGACCTAGAACTCATCATCCTCCTGCCTCAGCCTTCCAAGTGCTGGGATTCCAGGCTTAGCCCCCTCACCAGGCTCCAATGTCACCCTAGAGAAACAGACTGGGAGATGGTGAGCTTGGTTCTGCTGGACGTGGGTGAGGGTGCTTGGGCCAAAGCCCAAGGGGGGTCATAGAGAGACAGTTGCAGGACAATGACTCCCCTCACAGCACTCTTAGAGACCTGCTTCTTCCTTCTCTGGCTGGCCACCCAGGTGGGGACACAGCCAGGAGATGAGTACGTCGGTGTGGGTCGGAGCCCCCCACCAGCCTTGTCTCAGTTCTGCTCTTCACTGGCTGGCTGCATGGCTCTAGCAAACCCTTTCCTTCTCCGTGAAATGGAACCAATGTACGTCCAGGCCTTATCTCCGTCAAGAGGGCTACAGGCTCAGCAAGAGGCTCAGCCCTCACCGAGGGATCCAGAAGGCACAGGCCGTCCCTTCCTCTTCAGGGAAGTCAGAGCTCTTTATCAACCTGTCACCAAGACTTGAGGACAAATCATGGATGCTAGCCCTATGACAGAGATGGATATCTCAGAAAGGGCTCAGGTGGGTAGCATAGGAGTTTATGAAAATTCACCTCAAGAGCAATAAAAGAGAAAGAAGAATACAGGGGTGAGGCAGTGGAGGAGGAGGAACTAGGGCAGCTTCCAACAGACGTCAGTGACAACTTCTAGCCTGAGGGCAGCGTGACCCAGCAGAGAAGGAGCTGGGTGTTGTAGGCAGTGGGCACAGGGGCAGGGCAGGCATGTCGTGCATTCTAAATAGGGGCTTGCTGCAAAAGAGTGGGAGGAGGTGTGGGGTCTACTCTGAACACCCTGGTTTCCAGGAGAAAGTTTGGGCAGAAGCGTGGGAGCTAGATGGGGTGCTCAAGGACAGACTACCAGCGCCGGCTGCTCAGCCAAGGTGACCGGGCTTGGGGGAAGGACCAGGGCCCAAAGTCAGGTGTGCAGTGGTTGGGTGAAACATTTGGAATCTGAAGTGTCCTCCGGCCGACTCAGGTACTGAAGGCTGAGGCGTGAACGAACACTGAGGACTCCGGTCTCATCCCCGTTGACTGACTGATGAAGCCACGCTGTGATTTAGAAGGAGGTGAGGCCTGGGTATGGGAAGTAGAGAGAGGGGTTTGTGTCTGGTCCTGGGTCCTCCCGGCCACTGAGACTTGCTGCTTTTCTTTCCTCCCTTCTCTTCCCCTCTCCCACCACTCCTCCTCTTTCTCCCTTTTGGAGATAAGGTCTCATGCAGCCCAAGCTAGCCTCAGATTGCCTGTGCAGCTGAGGATGAGGTTGTACCTCAGATCTTCCCGCAGCATCCTCCTCCTGGAGGACAGGATTAGAGGGATGCACCACCTCAGTGGGGTCATGCAGCTTGGGGCTTTGTGAGTGTTTGGTAAAGCGCTCTCCCGAAGGAGCCGCATCCCCATTCTGGGATGAACACTTTTAATCGGCTGTGCACCTGCTGTGTCCTCCCCCGTGACCTTCAGCCTCACCACAGGCCCAGGAACACAGAGTCAGCCAGTATGGACAGAGACCTCTGAGACTGTGAGCCAAATAAGACCGTCCCGGTGACAAAGAGCTGACAGATACTAACGGCTTCCTTTGACTGCAGCTATGTAGTGATTGGAATGAGACCAGCTCCCAAAGGTTCATACGTTTGAATGCCTGGTCCCCAGTTGGTGGAACTGTCTGGGAAGGATGAGGAGGTGTGGCTTTGTTGGAGGAGGTGTGTCACTGGGGGTGGGCCTTGAGGTTTCAAAAGCCCGTGCCATTCCCAGTGAGCTCGCTCTCTACCTCATGCTTGTGGATGATGTAAGCTCTCAGCTGCTGCTCCACTGCCATGCATCCCACCATGACATTCGTGGACTCTAACTCTCTGGAACCGTGAGTCCCAAATTGAGTGCTTTCTTTTATAAGTTGCCTTGGTCATAGTGTCTTATCTACATCAATAGAAAGATAACTAAGACTGACATCCTGTAGAAGCTCTAAATAAGGCTCTTGGTGGCTCTGGCCCCGTGGTTGGTTGGGTACCTTGACAGGGACACTTGTCAACCCCAGTGGGGAAGCTGAGGGCTGGGTGCTTGCTTGGAAGGGAACAAGGGAAATCCGCTGTTTGCTGCGGGTTTGGGGCTGTTTTTCTCCAGATTGACTTGTTTCTATTTTATGCGTATAGGTGCTTTGCCTACGTGTGTGATGTACATGCAGTGCCTGTTGGAGGCCAGAAGAGGGCATCAGATTCCCCCCATGAGTGACTTGTGGGTGCTGGGAACCAAGCCCAGGCCCTCCAGAACAGCAGCTGTTGCGGAACCATCCCTCCAGCCCCCTCCTCTTTGCTGTTGTGGGTGGTTTTCGAAGCAGGGTCTTACCATGTAACCCAGGCTTAGGAAGGCATGGGACCTGAGATCCTCCTGCCTCAGCTTCCCAAATGCTGGGTGACAGGTGTGGGCTGCCGCCACACACAGTGAGGGCAGAGAGTGTTTCTTGTGTCTTGCTGTGGGTGGCCAACTCAGGCACTGCCCAAACAAACAGCGTTGTAGGGAGGGAAGGTTCCTGTGTGCAGTGACCCCAAGAGTCAAAAGTAGTTGGCTCCATTTACTGTGAGCCCAGAGGTGACCCTCTTAGTACAGTGACTCAGTGGCTCAGAGTGTACTGAGGCTTGCCACATGCCAGGCATCACTGGGTAGCACCTCCACATATTCATGGAGTTACTGTTAAGTGTGTTTTGCAGAGGAGGGAGCGGGGCTCAGAGAGGGCAAGTGGCAAACCTGAGGTCACACAGCAGTCTTTCTAGGAACGGAACCAGACTGCCTGGCCCCAAAGCTCTCAGCCACGTTCCTTGACCTTCTGCCACCGCCCGACACTCTTCACACTGCAGCCCCATGGGACTTTGCCCCGGAATCTGCATTATGGTAGACTGAGCACGCCAAGCATGGTCCCTTCCCCGCTTACTGGACAAAGCGGCACTCCTGTGCCTGTGCCAATCACCCCGGCTTCTCACGGCAGAAGCGAGGACTGTGAGCAGCAGAATCCCTCTGCTCGGGAGAGCCGGTTAGAGGGGGTGTGCTCAGGCCCCTCTCCTCTCTAGTTCCCCTCTTCCACCCCACCTTCGGCAAGACTTGGCACGGTCCTGCCCTGAAGCCCTCGGAGACGGTGTCACTCTGCTGGGTGGTCTCTGGCCAGAGCCCCATCCTCCCAGCACGAAACTCCAGCCCATCCTCCGAGGACAACAGAGGGGTCCTTCAAACACTAGAGGCCCGGAGGACTGAAAAACCCAAGCAGCCCCTGAACAGAGGCCTTTCAACCACACACAGACAGAGTGAAGCCGCGTTTGTTTCCAAAAGGCGGAGGGTCTGGGCAAGAGAAAGGAGCCTCCCAGCAGCTCCCGGGGAGGAGCTGGTGGGGTCAGAGGGCACATTCCAATCGCTAAGATGCATTGACAAGCCCCGCCCCCCCCCCAGCCCAGTCGGAGACCTGGGGACCAGAGGGGGCTGCGGCTGCTGGGGGAAGTGTGGAGGGCCTCCAAAGCAGGCTGGCCACAAAGTGAAGGCAGGAGCCGGCCTCCCGCAGACAGGCCAGAAAAGAATTCCCAGATCTCCTGGAAGGAGCAGGGAGCTAGAGGCAGGGCCGCCCGGGAGGTGGGCTGGGGACTGTGGTGAAGTTGGAAGATGGGGAGAGAGAGCCGTGAGTGACAAGGCGAAGGGTGGGGGTTGCCTGACCATCTGTAAGTCAGCTGGGGGCCTGGCTTCCCTCCCAGCCAGCGCTGGTCCTCCTTGGGCAGCTGTCTTGGTGTCTCTGAGCCTCAGTTTCCTCAGCTGTGTCTGGCCCCAAATTCTTACTAGACTTGAGAATCCATGAAAACAACAGAAACCTCGAGGCTCCTGGGTGAGGCTGGCTTGTAACACACACACACACACACACACACACACACACACACAAAAACACACACATACCTTCACACACACACACACATCTTCACACACATCTTCACACACACACACACACACATCTTCACACACACACACACCTTCACCCACATACACACACATAAACACACACACCTTCACACACACACACACACACCTTCATATATACACACACACACATAAACACACACACAAACACATACCTTCACACACACACACCTTCACATGCATACACACACACACAGTGAACATCACACACACACCCATACACACGCACACACACTGCATCTCACATACATACACACACTGCGTATCACACACACACAAACACACACACACATACAGCGTTTCTGGGAGCTCAGAAATGCCACCCGAGGGGACAGCTGGGCACAATGCACAGTGGCAGAGAGAGGAGCTCACAGCAGGGGGTGTGGAGGGAGCCACCTGGAGGAGGCACCACAGGCTCCCCCGGGACACGAACTCCCAGCATCCCACAGAAGTTTTCTCTGGCTAGCACTTTGGTCAGAGACCAACCACCCCTTTCAAAGACATCATTCCCTTTCAGAGTGTAATGTAGTGTGTGTGCATGTGGAGCATACGTACGTGTGTGTGTGTGTGTGTGTGTGTGTGTGTGTATGGGGTGTATTAGTGTGTGTGTGCTGTGTGAGTGTGTGTATGGGGTGTGTGCGGTGTGCAGTGTGTGTGCCTGTGGGGAATGAGATGTGCAGTGTGTGTATGGGGTGTGTGAGACGTGTAGTGTGTGTGCTGTGTGAGTGTGTGTATGGGGTGTGTTAGTGTGTGTGTGTGTGTATGGGGTGTGTGTGGTGTGCAGTGTGTGTGCTGTGTGACCAGATGCGTCACTCTCCTGCTGCTGTGCCTGCCCCGCCGTGATGGACCGCACCCTCATGCTATGAGCCACGATGAACCTCCTTCCCTTAGGTCGCTCTGGGCAGATGTCTCCTCACAGCAGGAAGAACTAAGACACCCACAAAGGACGGTGCGTTCGAGGCTTGGCCTGTGGCATTGCTAGAGGTAGGACCCTTGAAAGTGGGGCCTCATGGTGCTGGTGGTGGCGCACGCCTTTAATCCCAGCACTCGGGAGGCAGAGGCAGGCGGATCTCTGTGAGTTCGAGGCCAGCCTGGTCTACAGGGTGAGTTCCAGGACAGGCAGGGCTGTTACACAGAAAAACCCTGTCTTGAAAAAAAAAACTGGGGCCTCACAGTGGTCCGTAGGTCATGAGGGTGCTTGGCCGAGAGATCTGCGTGTCTTTTCCCTGCAGTATCTCTTTGCCTCTCTCTCCACATGCACCCCTGCATGTTACCACAGGCACACGGCACCTGACACCAGCCTGACTGAAACCTCCACCTTTGTGAGCCAAGTCACCTTCCCTCCACATCCACTGCCTCAGTGACCCCGCCCACAAGGCCTCCCTGTGTGCTCAGGGCACCTGGGTCCACCCTGATTCTCACACCAAGGGCCTGATATGCCCACACTGCCCATCGACAGGTCCCCAACCTCCCCAACACAGCCCAGCCCATCCCCAAGGCACGTCCTGTGGGAAAGCTGTGCTAATCACTGGGGCCAATTAACAGTCCAAGGATTCACATATATTTATTTCTCTAAACTAGATCCCACTCCTTAAGTGGGTCTGAGGATGAGCCCATGAAAGCCTGAGGCAGCCAGGTTACCCAGAACAGCGAAGAGATGGCACCCCAAAATATCCTCACCTGCACAGTCAAATGGGAGGTGAAGTCCACTGTCGGCCGGTGCACAGCACCCCCATGGTGTCTTCCCCAATGCCAGCCCCTCCTGGTTTGTGAGATGTTCTTGTCTATGAGAGCCCTACAGAGGGTCTCAGGGAAGTTTCATTTCCTTCCCTTGCCCTCAGTTTCCCCAACAGAACAGCCTCAGTCTGGTGGCCTCTTCTATCTTTCTGTATGTCCTAAATTCCTGCTTCCAGCCCGAACACACAGCCGGAATGGGGGGAGGGGGGGCACCCTGGACACTGATCAAGGCTCCTCCTCTGTCCATCCGTTCCGCGTTGGCTGGGGGAGGAGGCTGGACAGGTGACATGCAGAGGTACAACCCAGTCTTCCCGCTTTGACCTCAAGGGACCCAGATGTCCTGTGAGCTCTGTGTCTCCAGATCTCGGCCTTCTGGGGCAGCACAGGCCCCAGGCCAGGGTGGGATGCGAGAGTTAAAGGCCCCAGGCAGGCAAGTGAAGAGACCCTCTGTGCTGCGCTCTGACCCGGGTCCCCCGCCAGCATCCCCTGTTTGCGTTGGCAACAGCACCAGACACGGCAGGACTGGCCCTTGGCCATCCTTGGAAAAACTGGCTCAGCCTGCAGCTGGACTGAGCCAGCCTTGACGGGGTCTCCATTCCACCACCAGCCACCCCATTACCTAAGCCCCACACAGGACATGACGGCACAGCCCAGGTGAGGAGCCGAGTGTGGCCCAGACAGGGCGGCCATTCACAGAGCCTGTGCAGCCGGCCCTGGCCTGCTCTCGGTGCCAGGCCCGGAGCACGGATAGTTGGGCAGCTGAGAGGACCGGGCAGAGGTGGCCAGGCAGATGGGGGGCTGCAGTGCGGATGAAACATACAGTGTGTGGGTACCCGGGGACTGTACCTTCCTACCCTAGGGGCCTCTCAAGGGCAAGTGGGAGCTTGCCTGGGGAAAGTGGGCCCGTGGTGCTTGTCACACCAGAAGGGTGTGAGCAGAAGGACACTGGCTGATGATGAGAAGATAGGAAAGGCAGCCGGCAAAGGAGACCATGGAGGTCTGAGCCCTCCAGAGTTAGTGAGGCCTGCCTGGCACTGGGTGGGGACCAAGGGACCCACTTTGCCTGGCATGCGACCAGGCCTCTCATCCCCGGCTTAACTGCCCCCAAGGCTTCCAGCAGCCACACTCCTGTGCCCAGCTTTGATTTCCCAGGCAAAAAGGGTGTTCCCTGTGAGTTCCTGAGGGAGAGGAGCTAAGGTGTGGGCCCCCAGGAAGAGCCCCAGTGCCTCCTCTCTCCACCATCTCTGCATAAAGATTTCTTAAAAGAAACCCAGGCTGTCCCTTTTCTCCCTTACTCTTTTGTCCTGCCCGGGGTGACGCTGTCATCAGAACCTTCTCCTCTCTCCAGGCCCACGGATTCATCCCTGCAGCTGTCCCCTAGGCTCCCCACAGGCCACCTCCAACCTCCAACTCTGTGCAAGGAGCTGAGGGCCCAGGCAAGACGGAGTGGTGGTGGCCCTGGCGAAGGAATAGCAGCGGCCACAGTGCCACCTGGACACTCAGCCCGGCTGGCTTATAGTCTGCAAGAAGGCAGATCCAGTGCCCACTCTGTGTCTATGACACAAGCTGGAGAATATTGACAAGCTAACGCGCTGCCTGATTTAGTTGGGACCCTACTTCAGGCCAGTCTGTCCTGCTGGAGTTCCACAAAAGAGTCCCAGATAAAAGGCTCCCTTGGTCCACACGGCTGGGCATCTGGGCTTTCCTAACCCCTAGTGGGAAGCCCATAGTGCATTAGCATATTAAAGGCTCTGAAAAGGTCTGTGGAAAAAAGGCCTGATTAGCTTTGTGGAGCCCAGGAGGGCATCAGAGTTCCCCAGGAGCTGTCTTGAGACACAGGCCCTCCTGTGGCTGTGACCTCTGTAAGTCCCTCACCATTTCAAAGGTCCCCTCGACCCCTCGAGGTCCTTTAAGCCCTGAGTCAGGATCCTTGTTGTTTCATCTGCTCATAACAGGGACAATCCCGGGACTGTGGTCCAGTGCATAGGAGCCATGAGCCATGAGCACAGGAGAGTGACCCTTCCCTACAGAGGAGCTCAGGCCTGAGGCTCCCTCTGTCTGCATCAGTCTGCTCCTTGGCCCCAGCCTTCTCACCACATGGCATGACTTGTCAGCCTCGATGGGAGCCACGAGGACCTGGGTCTGTCCTTGCTGACTGTTACCAACACACCCCGGAGACAAGGGTTCAGCATGGAGTCAGCATGGATCTGGATTTGCCTATGCGGCTAGGCCCTCAGCAATCATTAATGCAGAGAAAGGTTTGAAAGTGAGACTGTTGGAAGGACCCAAGTCATGCTTGTCATTTGGCAGCAGCTGACTGCTCCTTGGGTGTGTGAGAGCTATCATTACTCTCATGGGAGTCTAAGAGGGGGTAGGTAGAGGTTCCACGCCATCGTATCAGGAACAGTTTCTTCCCCCTGGGCCTTGTACTCCCAGGAACTGAGGCTAGACTTGGCTTGTCCTACTCTTCATGGCAGAGACACCAGTGAGAGCAAGGCCATGTGACCGCTTCTGGGGCTGGTAATTCTGGGGACACACAGCATGAAAGGAGAGGGGGGACAGCTTGGACTTGCATGGCAAACCCAGACGGGGAAAAGCAGATGAACTCTATTTAGGGCCTGGGATCATCTGGAAGCTGGCTGAAGAATTGGACGTAAGAAATGGAAAGAGGACAGAAGGTTTGGGTGCCTGATAAGGGATTGAGGCAGGATAGAACCGTTTCCGGGTGACCCCACCTGCCCTGCTCTTGGCTTCCTGGTCTAGGCCATGTAGCGGTGGAGGGTGTATCCCCAGGCTATTCTAGCCCTCTGAGTGCCCATCTCCCACAGTCACTCTTGTCTTTCACAGGCTGCAGCCATCATGGCCCTGATACACATGCCTATAGCTCCAGCTCCCAGCCAGTCTTCAGCTAGTGACACCCCAGCCCCCAACACCAGAATTCCACAGCCACCCTTCATTGGAACACTTAATTGTAAAGGCCTGGGACTGTGGCCTCAAGCTGCCTTTATATCAAGGACAGGGTGGGTGCCCCTGAATGGGAGAGATCAGGGCTGCCTAGCGGACACACCACAAGCCTCCCAGTGTGGTGGGGAGCAGGGACAGGAACCCAGAGGGAACCTGTCACCTCCACCCCAGGCTCAGCTTGGATGACGAAGAGTGGCCTCTGCTTCAGAGCTCTCTATTCAACTCTTCTGGGGGTTTTCCAGGAAGCCTGGGGACACGGAGTTTGTACCCACCCCTCTAACAGCCACTAGCGAAGGACCTTGTGGGTGGTGGGGTAGGGAGGGAAAGCTTCACGACCTGGAAAAAACTTGCAATGTTTGCTGAAGCCATCAGCCCCAAAGGCCTCAGAATGTGGTTCCTGGGCCAGTAGCCTTGGTGTCCCTCCTGGGAAACTTGTTACAAACTCAAGTTCTTGGCCCATCCCAGACCAAATGGGTGGTGATTCATGGCTGAGAGTGGCCCAGCAATCGCAGAGTGGTGCTCCTGGAGCGGGGAAGGCGGGCGGTGTTCCAGAGTGTGCCTGAATTGGAGGACACAGCACTGGCCCCTCTTTGCTGCTGATCCTTTGAGGTCCTAAAGAAAGGAGCCAGGTAGCGGGGAAAGCAGGGTGACCACCCGTTTCCCGTGCTCCCAGGCTGTGCCATCTCTCTACGTCTCCGTCTCTTCTGTTGAAATGAATGCAGGCCTCCTCCCCTGGGGACTGCACCTGGACCCGGGAAATGCTGGACGTGGGTGGCCCTGGCATGGCATCTCTGCACTGGGGTATGGCCATCTATAGGGAGAACGTAGAGGTACCAGAGAATCCCAGGACCTGCTGTGGCACTTGTCTTGCTCTAAGCCAGGCCTGTGCTGTGACACCCAGGCTCCCAGGCAAGGAACTAGTCCTCTCTCCTCGCCAGCCTCATTCTGAGCCGAAAGAAGAGAGGAGGAAGTGGAGTGCCTAGGCAGGAAACAGGAAGTTCCTGGAGGCAGGGAACAGGCTCCTCTCTGGAACTAATGGGTGCTTGGATCTTGCCCTGAGGTATTTCGGATTGGGGGGTATGGGGTGCCAGGTCTGGCCTGCTCCTCTCTTTGGCCAAAGCTGAAAAATAACTGGGTCCTTCTTGGAGAATGGAGGGGTTCTCCACCCTCAGGTCATGAGCAGATGGTGTGAGGGAGGAAACATTGGCTAGGCAGTGCTTTTTCTGCCCTGCCCACAGGGCAAGGGACAGTGGTCAGAGGGGACCAGAGAGAACTTTGTAACTCACCACATGGTTGGCAGAGGTCACAAGACAGTCACTGAGCAACCTTCAGGGACAGAGCTTGCTTCTGTGACTCAGTTTCCCTGATTACACAACCAGAGGCCTGGGCACTATGGCCCTACAGGTCTCCTCCAGGCCAGGACTCTGTACCCATTAGTCCCCATGTGCAGTGATAACACCCCATCCATTGCACATTCAGGCACGCAGAAAGTGCCTACTAAGGCGAGAAGTCCCCAGAAGGGACCGTCCCGACACATGGTAGGGCAGGATCAGAACGCAGGTGCCCCTCCCCCGACAGCTGTCCTTCCATGGAGGCAGCATCTGACCACGGTGGCTCCTGTCCCCAGCTCCCAGGAAACCTCTCCCCTTAATAATCATTGGTTCAGTGAACAGACAAAGGACAGACCCTGGCTGTCTACATGACGAAGTGGATGCGAGGCACTGACCTTCCATCCAACGCAGAGCTTAGGACCTGTGTGTGTCCCCCACACTCCCACTCCCCTTCTCAGGTGTGGGAGAGTTTCTCAGGAGGGGCCTGAATAGGTGAGATCTCTACTGGCAGCAACCACCGCTGTTGCTATGGCGACCATGTCCCCCAGGCCCTGATGGAAGTGGACACCTGACCGAGGGCTGGTGGTGACAGGGTACCTGAGCACATGGAACCCCCCCGCACAAGCTGATTTCTTCAGGAAGAGAGGGGGGAGGAGGTGAGGGAAAGAGGGGGGAGATGGCTGGGGGGTGGGGGGAGGGGACTCCAGAGAGGCCCCTTACAAAGAACTCAGCTCAAACTGGCCTTGACCAAAAACTCAAGAAGAAAAGATAGGACGGACAAGGGGGAGCGGGTGGTGTCCTGACTGTGGTGCGGGTGAGACATAGGACAAGGCATCCTCTCAACACATACAGAACTGTACCATAGAATGCGAAGCGTCAGTGAATCAGACCCACAAGAAACCTGGAACTCAGTCGGTCGTGAGGGGGCACTCATGACGTCGCCCTACAACTTGTGAGGCTGAGGCAGGAGGATTACGTGTGCCAGGCCAGCCTGGACGAAGAACCCTTCCACAACCTCCCCACCCACCCCAAACCTAACACCCGAGACCACAACCAGGTTACTTATGTATTTAAAGGTTGCAGGATGGACCTGCCCTCGAGCAGCAGCTCACTGTCTGTCTGTCTCTCCCCTCCCTCTGTGCAGCTTGCTCCTGTCGGACGTCCTGTGTTAGGGGTGGCGGGTTCTCCTGTTCTGGTGGTTCAGCTCCCAGCTGACAACGCTAATTTTGGAGGTGGGGAGGCTTCAGGAGGCAGGCAGGGCCTCTCTCTGGAGGATGCATACACAGGCCCCTGAAGGTTGTATCCAAATCTGCTCTCTCTTTCTCTCTCTCTGCCTCCTGACCTCTAGGTGTGAGCTGCAGTGTTCTCCGTGCCCTCCACCAAGACAGCCTGAGCCTCTGGAGCTGGGCTGAACTCACTCTCCCCTCCCTTGGGTGGCGCTCTCACTGTAACTGTTACTCAGCCTTCTCGTTGCTATGACAAATGCAGCTTTAGGAAGAAGGGTCTGCTCTGGCTCACAGTGCCATGGCTTGGTCTACCCGGGAAACCACAGCACAGGAACATGAGGCCAATAACACACTGCATCCACAGGCAGGACACAGAGAGAGATGCATTTCAACCAAATGCAGCTCAGGATCCCTGGCGGTGGGATACTGACACCCACATCCAGGGCGGGTCATCTCACCTCAATTAACCTAGTCTAGAACTCTCTCGTAGACACAGCTCCTGTCTCCAACTGAGAGCCTCATGGGAGAAGCCACACCACGGACCCAGCCTCTGCCTGGTCATGGCACAGTTCCACACATGCCCCTTCCTGGGTGTGCACACCTCATGTGGGGACAGTGGGATCTGATGGGCCCTGCAGGGGAAGAGGCTCAGCAACCATAAGAAAACATTCCTTAATACTCTGCTCCAGTGACACTCAGGGAAACCGAGTCACAGATCCCTGGAACATATCCAGACACACCAGGCTAGAGTCAGCTGTGTGCACACTCTGGGTTCTCCCCTGACATTGTCTGCATCTTCATCTGCCTGTGTTCCACCGTGGTGACACTCCTAAGTAGACCAATGGTGCGGCCATTGATCTCTTGGTTACTCTGGCATTTCAGGGTTACAGTCTGTTAGCTCTGTGTACTTCTCTGCTCTCCTCCTCAAGAAGTCCACTCTTGATGAGGGGTTCTGAGCAGGAAGCCCCATGGCAGGGCAGGGAGAGAGCTGTGAAAGGGGACAATCACCTTGGAGGCAGCTGGAAGCAGGGGTATCCCACAGATGCCAAGCAGGAGGCCGGAGTCGCCAGGCAGCCCGGGGTCCAGCCCTGCTGTGGTGGCTTCAAAAGAGTCCGCATTTCCAACACTTCCTGCCTTCCCTTCCCCGGGGCAAATTCCCTCCGACGAGTATTTGGTGCTCACCACTGGGATGGGGCCAGCAGGCCAGGACAGGGTGGCATGGGAAGGGGGCTGAATGCTGTTGCTGCCCGCCCTGCCCATCATCTTCCCTTCAGCTTGAGAAGCGCCTTCGCCTCTTCCAGACCCAGCACCTTTCCTAGAGTCCCTCTTCAGATGCCACAGGAAACCCAGAAGACCCAGCAGTGTGTGACATGGGCACTGTTTAGAACTCTGAGCAGACTGAGCCAGGGCCACCCCATCTCTCCTGGGGGGCAACAGAGCTCTGGTCCTCTGCATAGCTTCCTCCCCGGACCCTCAGTGCCCAGCACAGACTGAGTCCTCGATGCTTGTGGTTGATAGGTCAATCCGATGACCTAAATCTAAAGTGCTTTGGCTTCACACCAGACCCGACAAAATAAAAGCACTTAGAGAAACGAATGTTGAGTGGGGTTGAGGAAAAGTCCTCCCAGGAGCACCCCAGTGCTCCCCAAGACACGTGTCTCACCCAACCCCACAGACAACAGCCTGGATTCCTGGGGGAGTCCCCAGGACAGCAACTATCTAAAATTGGATCTGCGCTGGCCGGTGCTTGTAATCACAGGAGGGCATCGCAAGAGGCCAGCAAGCGTCATAGGAAAAGTTCACAGACCAAAAAAAAAAAAAAAATCGGTGGCTCACAGGGCTTAAAATTAGACAGCCTCCCCCTCGCTCCAGCCTAGAGTGTCCCAGTAGGGGGCAGTGTCTTTGGTCAAGGGCAGATAAGAATGTTCAAACCCCTTGATACCTGAACCAGGGAGGCAGAAGGACTTCACAAGGGCCAAGTCAGCCTGGGGCTAACCAGAATTAAACAGTGTGTCCACACAATGTTGGGAAGGCAACACTGTTCTTCCCTGGAGGGCTTCCTGGATAAAGAGGCATCTGAGCCAACTCCCTCTTTCTTGGGAGAGTGTAAAAGGGAACATGAGCCACGGGAATGAGTCATGAGCACCCAGGATTCTGTTTGTTGACGGACTTACTGAGCACATGGCCCACAGGTGCATAACCAAAGCCATACAGGCCACGTTGACATGCAGTACATACATACCCATTAGAACATGGGGGTTCAATTGGCTCAGGGACAACATCTTTGGGAACAGGATTGATTCTTAAGAAAACAAACAAGTCTACACACCCCAGCCCCCTCAGCAGCCCCATATTTTTTTTTCCCTCCCAAGCATTATGGAAATGAGATTGGAGGGGAGATGCATCATAGCCCAGCTATTTCCTGACGTCTGTCCTTGGGGCCCAGAGCCTGGGCCGCACACCACACTCATCTCTTCCTTGGCTAGAAGGGGTAAGTTCGGAGCCAAGAGCCCCAAGATACGGGAGGAGTCACGAAAGGCCTTTCAAGAAGACCAGCCAGGCTGTCTGGCCACGGAGCTAAGCTGAGCGGTCCAAGCCCGCCCATCCTTGGCTGCACCCGCTGGATGAGAAAAGGAAGGACCTGATCCTGACTGAAGAGATCCACAGGGCATCATAAGGGTAGATGCATGTGCCCACACTCCCTCTCCCTCCTCCCCTCCCTTCCCCTGCTCTCCCCTCCTCTCCCTCCTCCTCTCCCTCCTCTTCTCCTTCCTTTGTGAGTCTCTCCACCTCTGAGGCTTTCAGAATCCTCTTTGTATGCATGTCCACCGTCCTCCCTTGTCCCTGTGTCTCAGCCTTGTCCAGTCATCTCGCTCCAGCGTGTCTCTGTCTCACATCTTTTTCTCTTGCAAACAACTAGACAAAGCTGGGGTTATCTGGAAATTCCAGCCCTATGAAGATGAACGAAGAAACAAACTCCAGTAAGATCCTGTGGTGCATCTGTCAAATGGTAAAAAGCAAACAGCTCAACCACACCAGGCCTGTCATCAGCAGAGGGCTGAACAATGGGCTCCCTGAAAAAACGGCTGAGGTGCTGCGCTGGCCTCCTCACTCACAGGGCTTTGTCTAGAGATCCCACCTGCCTGTGGGCCATGGTGCCTGGCTGGGAATGGGATGCAGGGAGATGGACTGAGGCACATGAGGCCACATCGACACACACACTTGTCCACAACAGTGAAAGTCAGACACTCTAAGAATCATATCCAGGGTACAGGCTACAGCAGCCCAGGATCGACCCATCATCTCATGGAACCCTGTGGGTAGAGTGAGCTGGGTCTGTAGGTCAGGGCAGAGAAATAGACACTCGTGAACAAAGCCACAGACCCTCAGCTTGGAAGAGTGAGTAACCACACGAACAACCACATATCCAGGGCATCCTGCAGAAGTATTTAACTTGTCCCAGGCAAGCTGGACATGAGTTTGCTAGCTCCAGGGCAGCTCTTGCCCATGCAGGGACTTGGCTGCCAGGTCTGTGCTGGGGCAGCGTGTGGGTCCCACGGGAAGAAAGATGGCGGCTACCAGGGCATTCCTGCTCTTGCTTGTACCACCCTGGCGGGGAAGTCACCTGCTGCTGGACGACAGTGAGACGGAGACACGGAGGGGTGTGTGGATTCTGGGAAGGTGTGATCCTGTGTGCGAAGAAGCCTTACAGTGCTGTGCATGTGAGCACAGAAAAGGTCCAGGAAGACCAACCACGCCCGTGGAAGAGATACCTCCTAGCGCTGAAATGGGTGGGCTGGGCCTGGTGCTCCAGCTGCACTGCACTCACCAGCACTGAATTCTGTGAGCGGGTGAGCTTGTTAGACAAATCAGCAAAGATGGGGAGGTGCTGTCCCTCCCAGGAGCCCACTCAGACCCACGCAAGCCCCACGACACAGGAGGCCAAGCCACACGTTCTATCCACTCCCGTGGCAAAGTAAGTCAGGGTCTCTGGGAGGGGCTTCCAGCCTCAGCGTCAGGGGGACCAAGGGAACAGAAGCATTTAAGTGACCCCCTAACCCCAGAGGGTGGAGGGCGGCTGAACTGCTTCTTGATGCTCAGCTCACAGCCCAAGGAGGGCAGACACCTCCTCCAGAAAGGGACACCTGACACCATTGACCTAAGCAAGCTGGAACCACCGTGGGCTTCTCCTCTTACAGACAGGAAATGCCAAGTCCAAAACGCTGGAGCCCCTCCCCCACACCACCTAGCGTAAATGAGGGCCAGCGCGGGTGGGTTCAGTGCCCCACACCAACAGAGGACCAGTTCCTCTAGGTATGGCCACCGCTGCCGCCTGTTCTCCACAAACAGCACAGCCACCGAGTGACTTTTGGAGACGGGCACATCTCTGCCTGGCCACGTCTGTGAGAGCAGGAGAGAAGAAGGAGACTCGGAAATCAGTCTCAGATGGTGTTTCCCCAGACACCTTTGGACTCATTTAAAATGGCCACAGGATGATTTCAGGGAGGAAAAATGAAGAACAATCCAACAAGCGTGGTGGCCAGTCACAGATCTAGTTTCGGCTTTCCTGGTTTAGTTATGTGGCTTCAGGCAGGTTCCTCCACCTCGCTGACACTGTCCCTGTGTGCTATGAAAATGGTACAAGCCTGTATGGGGTCAGCGTGGATGGTGGAGAGAGGTCAGCAGGGAACTCTGAGAGCTGAGAGGGTTTCCGTGAGAGAGGGATGTGTGTGGACATGTCACCTTGCCCTTGCTCTCCTCTCAGAGCTCAGGGAATTAGGGGCCCATGTCACCTTACAGTGTCCTTCCATGTGGCTCAGCCATGTGACTCCCCGTGACCAGCACATGTAGGGATGTTTGTTACGTGGCTTTACTAAGACTGTGGTAACTGATACACCCTCACATCCCTGCTGATTTCACCTTCTAGATCTCACCTTGTATCCTGCACCCCACTCCCTCCCAACAATCACCCTGTTTTAAGTCACTGTGATGGTCAGTCCAAACTGCCAGCTTGATGAGATCTAGATTTACCTTGGAGACTGGGCCTGCCCTGAGGGATGATCTTGATTACACTAACTGAGTCGAGAAGACCCAGGCTCACTGTGGACAGCACCATTCCCTGGGTTACGGTCCTGGGATGAATGAACAGAAGTGAGCTGGGCAGCAGCCTTCTCCCTTCTTCCTGACTACAACTGTCATGTGACCAGAAGTCACAAGTGTCATGTGACCAGATGTCTCAAGCTCCTGTTGCTTTCAGTCTGAAGGATGCATGAATGCATGCACCGTGAGCCCAAGTGAACCGTAGACTGCTTTTGGCTGTGTAGTTACCACCGCAGTGGGGAGAGTCAGAGACAGTGAAGGGTACTGGGAGTGAGGTCGCCACTGTGGTGGGCTGACCTCCTTAGGCCTGTGGAACTGGTACGTGGAGGAATGTGCCGCTATGGATTAGCAAACCCTTTGAATGGGGCAGGTAGGATTGCTCAGTGAGCAAAGACACCGGTCACAAAAGCCTGGGACCTGAGTGCAAATCCCTGGGACCCACACGAAGGTGGAGGGGTAGAATTAATTCCACAAAGTTGTCCTCTGACCTCCATGTGCACTGTGGCATACACGTCACTCCACACACATCTCTCTCTCTCACACACACACACACACACACACACACACACACACATCTCACTCACACACATATCTCACTCACACATTCACACACTCATACACACATCTCACTCACACACACATCACACACACTCACATATCTCACTAACACACTCACACACTCATACACACATCTCACACACACATCTCACTCACACACATTCACACACTCATACACACATCTCACACACACACATCTCACACATACATCACACACATATCTCACACACACATCACATACACATTCACATATCTCACTCACACATTCACATACTCATACACACATTTTACACACATCTTACACATACATCACACACACACATCTCATTCACACACATAACATACACACTCACATATCTCATTCACACACTCACGTACACACACATTTACACACACACACACACCTCACAGAAGGAGTTCATTTTGACTTGCAGTTCCAGAGGGCTGGAGTCCTTCATGGCAGGGAGGCATAGTAGCAAGCCACAGGAACAGGAAGCTGAGAGCTCACATCTTCAAACCCAAGAACTAAGCAGAGAGAGTGAACAGGAAGTAGTAAACACTCAAAGCTTGCCCCCCACCCATGACATACTTCCTCCAGCAAGGCTCCACTTCA
Organism: Peromyscus attwateri; assembly: GCA_902168425.1. NCBI lineage: Eukaryota > Metazoa > Chordata > Mammalia > Rodentia > Cricetidae > Peromyscus > Peromyscus attwateri. The sequence goes on from CABHPP010167664.1 coordinate 20,795, forward strand.
TAAACGCTCTATAACCCCCCCAGACAGCATTGCCAAAGTTCGAATATGGGAGCCTGTGGGGGACATTCTTGCTCAAACCACCACACTGGAAAAGTACTTCCCCAGGACCAGTAAGAGAGCCAGGCTGTGTCTGCAGCAGAGCTCAGAAGTGCCACCACATGGTGCTGGTTTTGTAGGAAGATACAAGGTCAAGGGGTCATAGAATCTGGCTCCCACCCCTGCTCAAACTGTAGGCAACTTGGGAATACTGAGATCAGAGAAAAGATCTTCCCAGGGATGAGCCCCAAGTGGTCAGTACTGAGATCATATGCATACAAGTAACACTAAACAAAACAAACAAGATAAATTTATGCATTTATATATACTATATATGTATATTGCATATATTTCACATGTATATGTAGCAATAACAAAGAAAAAGAGGCCATGAATTTGGTAGGGAGCAAGGAGGGACTTGGGAGGGGCTGGAGGGAGGAAAGGGAAGGAGGAAATAATATATATATATATATATAATATAATCATGTAATTACACTTCAACTTCAAAAAAATGAAGTGCTGTGTGTGGGTGTCAAGTTGACAAGGGGTGGTGTCATGATGGTTCATCTCAACGGTCAACTTGAGATCTAGAGCCACCTGGGCTCTGGGCATGCCTGTGGGAATTAACTTATTAGGTAATTGACGTGGGGAGATTTGCCCACTGTGGGCAACACCATTCCCCAGCCAGAATAAAAAGGAGAAAGTGAGCCGAGAACCAACCAGCATTCATCTCTCTCTGCTTCGTGACCGTGGGTGTGACGGGACCCCCACCCCCACGCTCCCGATGCTGTGATGTACCCCGTATGGACTGTAACCAGGAACTAGGAGCCACATAAATCCTCCCTTCCTCAATTATTTTGTCTGTGCTTTCATTAGTCACAGCCACAGCAAAAGTAACCAAGAGCCAACATCCTCTCTCCTGGGCTTCCATGGGGGAGCTCCTTCCAAGTCACCCCCTGACTTGTCTCCTTCCCTTCCCTTCCCTTCCCTTCCCTTCCCTTCCCTTCCCTTCTCTTACACGTCTGCACCCTTTCAGGGGCTCCCTGGGGTGCAGGTGACATGTCTGGGTCCCCAGGTGTGTGGAGAAGAAATGCTCAGGGGAAGAATTTGAGACATCGCGCAATGGCACTGAGCGGGCACCGCGGAGCACACCTGCCAGACTACAGCCCTTGTGTCACCAACACACCTGCCCGAGGCTTAGACAAGAGCCCAGTTCTCAGGGCCAGAAAGACGGCTCCGTGGCTAAAGTGTTTGCTGCACAAACATGAGAAACTAAATTCGGACCCCAGCACAGACACGAAAAACCCAAAATGATGGTGTGCCACCCATCATCCCAGCACCGGGAGGTCAAAGCAGGCAGGTCTCTGGGGCGGATGGCCGGTTAATCAATCTGACTGTTGAGCTCCAAGTTCAGTGAGAGATCCTGTCTCAAAAAATTAGGCAGAAAACCACAGAGGAAGATTGCCCACACTGGCCTCTGCATGGTCTAGGTCTGCCCTCCCTCTAATAGGATACAGTCCTGCTTCCCAGGGGGGGCAACATCCAGATATGGAGATGAAAGAATCTCTGAGAACCCATACTTTCCTTGTAGCATCAGAGACGCCCAGAGATGGAAAGCAAGCTGTCCAGAGTCACGCAGTGACCAGGAGATGAGGGGAGTGAGGAACATCAGTACATGTGACAGTGTCCCCATGGGCCAGGTCCCTTGTGTCTCAGACCCCAGTACACAGCAGGCCTTCTGTTTATCAAATGAATGAGCAAAGGCCCCGCTTCTCCCTTTGGCCACTTCCACCCCGTGGCCACACCCACCCCACAGACATCTGCTCCTTCAGGAACAAGGCCTAGGCAGATCTCTACTACAGAAGATCTCTACTACAGAGAATGGAAGGAGCTGTGGGCCACCCTCCCTCACGTCCCTTCTGCCTGCAAACCTTGGGTCCACACTCACCCTGTGCACAGCTACCCAGAAACCTGCATGTAGCACAAGTCTTAAAAGTTCTTACTAATAAAATCAAACCCGGTGCCAGTTATTGGGGTGAATGCTGGATGATCAGAGAAGCAGAACAAGCCACAGCCAACCTCACCTCACCAATTCCTCAGCTGATCCTGTTTCCTCAGACTGGAAGCTTCTGAGTCCTCATCCAAATGGATCTCAGCTGAACTGCTGCTCCAAAGCCTAAAGCTTAACCAGCTCTAGTTCCTGGTTTTCACGCCTTATATACCTTTCTGCTTTCTGCCATCACTTCCTAGAATTAAAGGCTCACTTCTTTGGATTAAAGGCGTGAGTCACCATGCCTGGCTGTTTCCAGTGTGGCTTTAAATTCACAGAGATCCGGATGGATCTCTGCCTCCCAAGTGATAGGATTAAAGGCGTGTGTGCCACCATTTTCTGGCCTCTGTATCTAGTGGTTGTTCTGTTCCCTGACCCCAGATAAGTTTATTAGGGTGCACAATATTTTGGGGAACACAATACCACCACACCTGCGGAAGAATCCGGGGTGGTGGTGATGCTGAAGGGGTACCACCTCAGCCTGGCCTTAATGGTGGTGCCTCTGCTGCCTCTCTCTGCATCTGTGAAACAGGGATGTCACAGTGAGGTGTGGCCTTGGTGAGCCCTGGGCACAGTGAACTGAGGAGGTGACCCGTGGGAACTGCTGAGCACTCCCTCCTCTGGTCAGCTTCTCTAGTCTCCAAACGCCTTAACTAAGGGGAAATGGGGCTTGAAGGGACCACAGGAGGCATCCAGGATGACTTCAGTGTCTTCCTCTCCCAGGGGTCCATGAGTGGGGTGTCCCTTCCACACTACACTTTTCATTTATTTTCGCTCAATCATCCTCACACAGGGTGAGCACTGGCCAAAGGGCACAAGGGAAGTAGTGGTGCTGGCGGGTCCCCAAGAGGAGGCTGGAGGAGGGGCGGCGGTGAGGCCAGCCCCAGGGCAAATGGTTGTCGGGTCTGCTTTCCAGCTTCACCACCCGTCCTTAAGCCCCACCTTCTCGGAACCTCTGAGACTCAGTTGCCCCTCCTGTGAGATGAGCACCCTGTCGACTGGCTGAGCATCAGGCATGTTCAGGGAAGGTCTGTGCCTGTGTGGGCTGGAGAGAGCGGGCAGGGCTTATCTGAGCAGGTCTCAGCCCGAGGGTGAGGCCACTAAGCCAGCACAAAAAGAGGCCACTCCAGTCCAACAACACCCTGGTGACTTCCCCAGGCTGGCCATCATGCCCAGCACCAATTGCCTCTCTCTCTCTCTCTCTCTCTCTCTCTCTCTCTCTCTCTCTC
>CABHPP010167665.1:0-24089 GCA_902168425.1 Peromyscus attwateri
CAGAATAAAGTGGCTACCTCACAGGGGATCAGGAGGGAGGCAGGCCAAAGGAAGGGGTGAGGTAAGCATGGCTCCAAGACAAGCCCCGCTTCCTGGGGCCACCCCGGCCCTGCCCAGCCACACAGGTAGTCAGTGTCACCTCCCCAGAATCAGACTCCCTCACAGCCGCCTCTGGGGACACTTCCTTCCCAAACCACAGCAGGCTGCACAGAGGTTGGCAGCGGCTGGTCACACTCCTCTCAAGTCCACCTTGACTCTGCCTCCCACCCAGGATGCCCCACGTCCCCTTGTTCCTTTGAGATGTGTGTGTGTGTGTGTGTGTGTGTGTGTGTGTGTGTGTGTGTGTGTGTGACTACTGCCTCCTCACATCCTCTCCATCACTATGACAAACCACTGTCCCGGCTCCTTCTTGGCGCCTTACTTCTGCCCTCCACTGTGGTCTGTTTCTAACGTGGTGGTCAGAGCCATGTTTTTAAAGGCAGAAAGAAGTTCATTCCTCGGTGTCCACGGCGTCCTGCTGCTTTAGGAATAAGATCCAGATTCTTCAAGCGCCCCACGTGGCAGCCACCACTGGCCCCTTAGTCTCCATCCGTCACCACCTGAACCTCCCTACGCTGCCCCTGGGCCTGATTGTTTCTCTAGGCAGGAAGCTCCAGGGTGGTCCTCCAGGCAGACCTGGGCCACCAGCCCTGAGCAGGCTGACAGAAGCAGCTCTGTTGACCCGCCCAGTCCCTGGTGTTGTCTGGGCAGGATGCCTTAGGGAGAAGCCCCTTCCTTGTTCCAGCGAGGGTGTGCCTGGTCTTCCAGCGGCAGCTGCTCTAACATCTGTGCTGGTCTTTGGGGCTTGTGTGTGCCCTGGATAGGGACAGGCATCCCTGCCACTCTGTCCAGCCCTCATCACCGCTCTCAACAAAAGCAGAGATGGCCTAAGACAGCAGGCCCAGGTGAGTTAGAAGCCAGACGTCACCTGAGGAACAAGGTTGGGTCCCAGGCTATGTGAGACCTGTTGCCTAGGCGGGCTAGTCTACTATGTTTGCACTGGGCTGATAGAACCCCAGGGATGATGAAGTGGGTGGGAAACCGAGGTTAACACCTGAAACCAGGCAAGATCCTCCTGGACCTCAGTTTCCCCATCTGTGTTAGAGTAAATTGTGCCCAAGAGTCAGTGCGAGGTCCTAGAGGATGGCATCCTGGCATGAGCCAGGGATTTCTGAAGAAAACTTGGGTGGGTTTGTGGAGAGGTGTTGACAGCTGGATGGCCGAAGCAAGTGAGCAGCCACAGTGGCCGCTACAGGGCTCTGGAGGGACGGTGGCAAGCGTGCTGAAACAGCTCCCGTGCAGGGAGAGCTGGCCTGGAGCCACGTGCCTTGCAGACAGCTCCACGTCAGTTCCCTTCCCTCCTGTGACCCCAGCTAGCCCACATTTTGTAGATAGGAAACTGAGCACATGCCCATGGTCACACAGGCAGGATGGGGGCAGCTAGCCCTCATTCTGGACTTCTGGACAGTTGTCCCCCCAGGAGCAGCTCCCTATGTGAATGAACCCTCAGGTGAAATCATGGAGCCAAGACCTGAACCCAGAGCTTAATGCAGCATCCTGAGCTTCTAAAGTGGGATTCTCAATACAACAAAGGGCTGGCCCACAGAAACAGAGCCAACAGTCCCTCCTCAGATCCTAGGTAAGTGGGTCAGCCTGGTTCCGGTGCTCAGTCAACCTCCAGGAGCAGAGCTGGCAGAGTACAAATTCTAGGTGTGAGGTGACCAGACCAAACACAGCTGACTGCCACACCATGCCAATGCAGGGAAGCCATGACATGTCCAGGGGCGAGGCGCGCTGGTCCAGGGGAGTGGTGGCTGGGAAGGGGTTCTGGAGTCCGGGCTCTGCATCCCACTCTGGATCCCCTGGGTCTCAGCAAGCTCTGGGGTCTCCTTCCTCTGGGTGGATCCCACACCCATGCTGAGACTTCAATGACTGGTCACCACAGGCTGCAGGCTTCAGTCTGTGTCCATTCATAGCCATTGAGGCCACAAGTCTGAAATCAGGGTGTTGATGAATGAACTGTGTGTCCTCCAGAAACTGGTGCAGGGCTCCTGCCTAGCTCTGCCCCTCCCAGTGGCCCAAGGCACTCTGTGGTTAATGGCCACGTTCCTCTAGCCTTCGCTTCTGCCCCCATACAGCCTCCTCCATGTTTCTATGCCTGTCTCTTGTGAGAACACCTGTCTTTAGACTTAGGGATTTTTCTCTGGGTCTCCTAAAATGATGGCACCTTAAGGTCCTTTAACTTCCAGACATTGGCAAACGCTCCTTCCCCAAGGAAGCACCATTTGCAAACTCTGAGGAGGGGACTCTGTAGTAATCCTGTTGAAGACGGAGAGGTCTTGAGGGGCCTTGCTCCATCCTTTGGGCCTCCTCCACCCTCGCTCAGCTACAACCCCCATCTCCCACAATGCACTCTGCTTCCGCCCAGGGCCTGCCTGCATGCTCCTTCCTCCCTGTCACCTGGCTCTTCCCGATCCTTCCCCACCCGGCAACCCCTAAGGATGTCTCCTCTGGGATCCACAGACGTGTTTTCATTTATTTTAAAAATCAAAGAAAACACAAACATTGTCCAGCCCAGAGGACAACATGGCCACAGGAGGAGACCATGAAAACACAGCACACACAGCACACAGGGCACATGATCACTAACAGAGAACGTCAGCCCGAAGCCTTGAGGGTGCCCACCACAGCCGGGCACAAAGTGACGGCACAGAAGGCAGCATGGGATGGGTCTGGTCTGCCTGAGGTTACAGGCTTGACTCCACATCCTGCCCTCACCTCCTCCTCTGCCCTCTCTCCCTTCTGCCCTGGCTTGTCCGTACTACAGAGAGGCCAGTGAATTGCATGGTGTGGAATCAGACCCGACCCATGAGTGAGAACCTCTGTGGGCGTGGACCAGGCACTGGCCATATGCCAGGTGGTGGCCTCAATGGTCATCTGAGTCCTTGGCCTCCTGAGATTGACCTCTTTGCTTACCCAGGTGAGCAGCTCGGACTCCAAGCACAAACATCTGGACAGAGTCACCAGACACGAGCCACCTCCCGGACCTGGGACTCACAGTAGTGGAGCTGTGCAGGCAGAAGTGAGCCTGGACCTTCTCCATTGCATTGGTGGCCTGGCACGAGGTTTGTCTCCCAGACGCCACAAGCACCCAGGCTGCAGCAGGACCAGAGGGACTTTGCCTGCTCCCCTCCCCTACTTTTGTTTTTCCTTACTGGGCAGCCCAGGCTGACCTAGAACTCATCATCCTCCTGCCTCAGCCTTCCAAGTGCTGGGATTCCAGGCCTAGCCCCCTCACCAGGCTCCAATGTCACCCTAGAGAAACAGACTGGGAGATGGTGAGCTTGGTTCTGCTGGACGTGGGTGAGGGTGCTTGGGCCAAAGCCCAAGGGGGGTCATAGAGAGACAGTTGCAGGACAATGACTCCCCTCACAGCACTCTTAGAGACCTGCTTCTTCCTTCTCTGGCTGGCCACCCAGGTGGGGACACAGCCAGGAGATGAGTACGTCGGTGTGGGTCGGAGCCCCCCACCAGCCTTGTCTCAGTTCTGCTCTTCACTGGCTGGCTGCATGGCTCTAGCAAACCCTTTCCTTCTCCGTGAAATGGAACCAATGTACGTCCAGGCCTTATCTCCGTCAAGAGGGCTACAGGCTCAGCAAGAGGCTCAGCCCTCACCGAGGGATCCAGAAGGCACAGGCCGTCCCTTCCTCTTCAGGGAAGTCAGAGCTCTTTATCAACCTGTCACCAAGACTTGAGGACAAATCATGGATGCTAGCCCTATGACAGAGATGGATATCTCAGAAAGGGCTCAGGTGGGTAGCATAGGAGTTTATGAAAATTCACCTCAAGAGCAATAAAAGAGAAAGAAGAATACAGGGGTGAGGCAGTGGAGGAGGAGGAACTAGGGCAGCTTCCAACAGACGTCAGTGACAACTTCTAGCCTGAGGGCAGCGTGACCCAGCAGAGAAGGAGCTGGGTGTTGTAGGCAGTGGGCACAGGGGCAGGGCAGGCATGTCGTGCATTCTAAATAGGGGCTTGCTGCAAAAGAGTGGGAGGAGGTGTGGGGTCTACTCTGAACACCCTGGTTTCCAGGAGAAAGTTTGGGCAGAAGCGTGGGAGCTAGATGGGGTGCTCAAGGACAGACTACCAGCGCCGGCTGCTCAGCCAAGGTGACCGGGCTTGGGGGAAGGACCAGGGCCCAAAGTCAGGTGTGCAGTGGTTGGGTGAAACATTTGGAATCTGAAGTGTCCTCCGGCCGACTCAGGTACTGAAGGCTGAGGCGTGAACGAACACTGAGGACTCCGGTCTCATCCCCGTTGACTGACTGATGAAGCCACGCTGTGATTTAGAAGGAGGTGAGGCCTGGGTATGGGAAGTAGAGAGAGGGGTTTGTGTCTGGTCCTGGGTCCTCCCGGCCACTGAGACTTGCTGCTTTTCTTTCCTCCCTTCTCTTCCCCTCTCCCACCACTCCTCCTCTTTCTCCCTTTTGGAGATAAGGTCTCATGCAGCCCAAGCTAGCCTCAGATTGCCTGTGCAGCTGAGGATGAGGTTGTACCTCAGATCTTCCCGCAGCATCCTCCTCCTGGAGGACAGGATTAGAGGGATGCACCACCTCAGTGGGGTCATGCAGCTTGGGGCTTTGTGAGTGTTTGGTAAAGCGCTCTCCCGAAGGAGCCGCATCCCCATTCTGGGATGAACACTTTTAATCGGCTGTGCACCTGCTGTGTCCTCCCCCGTGACCTTCAGCCTCACCACAGGCCCAGGAACACAGAGTCAGCCAGTATGGACAGAGACCTCTGAGACTGTGAGCCAAATAAGACCGTCCCGGTGACAAAGAGCTGACAGATACTAACGGCTTCCTTTGACTGCAGCTGTGTAGTGATTGGAATGAGACCAGCTCCCAAAGGTTCATACGTTTGAATGCCTGGTCCCCAGTTGGTGGAACTGTCTGGGAAGGATGAGGAGGTGTGGCTTTGTTGGAGGAGGTGTGTCACTGGGGGTGGGCCTTGAGGTTTCAAAAGCCCGTGCCATTCCCAGTGAGCTCGCTCTCTACCTCATGCTTGTGGATGATGTAAGCTCTCAGCTGCTGCTCCACTGCCATGCATCCCACCATGACATTCGTGGACTCTAACTCTCTGGAACCGTGAGTCCCAAATTGAGTGCTTTCTTTTATAAGTTGCCTTGGTCATAGTGTCTTATCTACATCAATAGAAAGATAACTAAGACTGACATCCTGTAGAAGCTCTAAATAAGGCTCTTGGTGGCTCTGGCCCCGTGGTTGGTTGGGTACCTTGACAGGGACACTTGTCAACCCCAGTGGGGAAGCTGAGGGCTGGGTGCTTGGAAGGGAACAAGGGAAATCCGCTGTTTGCTGCGGGTTTGGGGCTGTTTTTCTCCAGATTGACTTGTTTCTATTTTATGCGTATAGGTGCTTTGCCTACGTGTGTGATGTACATGCAGTGCCTGTTGGAGGCCAGAAGAGGGCATCAGATTCCCCCCATGAGTGACTTGTGGGTGCTGGGAACCAAGCCCAGGCCCTCCAGAACAGCAGCTGTTGCGGAACCATCCCTCCAGCCCCCTCCTCTTTGCTGTTGTGGGTGGTTTTCGAAGCAGGGTCTTACCATGTAACCCAGGCTTAGGAAGGCATGGGACCTGAGATCCTCCTGCCTCAGCTTCCCAAATGCTGGGTGACAGGTGTGGGCTGCCGCCACACACAGTGAGGGCAGAGAGTGTTTCTTGTGTCTTGCTGTGGGTGGCCAACTCAGGCACTGCCCAAACAAACAGCGTTGTAGGGAGGGAAGGTTCCTGTGTGCAGTGACCCCAAGAGTCAAAAGTAGTTGGCTCCATTTACTGTGAGCCCAGAGGTGACCCTCTTAGTACAGTGACTCAGTGGCTCAGAGTGTACTGAGGCTTGCCACATGCCAGGCATCACTGGGTAGCACCTCCACATATTCATGGAGTTACTGTTAAGTGTGTTTTGCAGAGGAGGGAGCGGGGCTCAGAGAGGGCAAGTGGCAAACCTGAGGTCACACAGCAGTCTTTCTAGGAACAGAACCAGACTGCCTGGCCCCAAAGCTCTCAGCCACGTTCCTTGACCTTCTGCCACCGCCCGACACTCTTCACACTGCAGCCCCATGGGACTTTGCCCCGGAATCTGCATTATGGTAGACTGAGCACGCCAAGCATGGTCCCTTCCCCGCTTACTGGACAAAGCGGCACTCCTGTGCCTGTGCCAATCACCCCGGCTTCTCACGGCAGAAGCGAGGACTGTGAGCAGCAGAATCCCTCTGCTCGGGAGAGCCGGTTAGAGGGGGTGTGCTCAGGCCCCTCTCCTCTCTAGTTCCCCTCTTCCACCCCACCTTCGGCAAGACTTGGCACGGTCCTGCCCTGAAGCCCTCGGAGACGGTGTCACTCTGCTGGGTGGTCTCTGGCCAGAGCCCCATCCTCCCAGCACGAAACTCCAGCCCATCCTCCGAGGACAACAGAGGGGTCCTTCAAACACTAGAGGCCCGGAGGACTGAAAAACCCAAGCAGCCCCTGAACAGAGGCCTTTCAACCACACACAGACAGAGTGAAGCCGCGTTTGTTTCCAAAAGGCGGAGGGTCTGGGCAAGAGAAAGGAGCCTCCCAGCAGCTCCCGGGGAGGAGCTGGTGGGGTCAGAGGGCACATTCCAATCGCTAAGATGCATTGACAAGCCCCGCCCCCCCCCCAGCCCAGTCGGAGACCTGGGGACCAGAGGGGGCTGCGGCTGCTGGGGGAAGTGTGGAGGGCCTCCAAAGCAGGCTGGCCACAAAGTGAAGGCAGGAGCCGGCCTCCCGCAGACAGGCCAGAAAAGAATTCCCAGATCTCCTGGAAGGAGCAGGGAGCTAGAGGCAGGGCCGCCCGGGAGGTGGGCTGGGGACTGTGGTGAAGTTGGAAGATGGGGAGAGAGAGCCGTGAGTGACAAGGCGAAGCGTGGGGGTTGCCTGACCATCTGTAAGTCAGCTGGGGGCCTGACTTCCCTCCCAGCCAGCGCTGGTCCTCCTTGGGCAGCTGTCTTGGTGTCTCTGAGCCTCAGTTTCCTCAGCTGTGTCTGGCCCCAAATTCTTACTAGACTTGAGAATCCATGAAAACAACAGAAACCTCGAGGCTCCTGGGTGAGGCTGGCTTGTAACACACACACACACACACACACACACACACACACACAAAAACACACACATACCTTCACACACACACACACATCTTCACACACATCTTCACACACACACACACACACATCTTCACACACACACACACCTTCACCCACATACACACACATAAACACACACACCTTCACACACACACACACACACCTTCATATATACACACACACACATAAACACACACACAAACACATACCTTCACACACACACACCTTCACATGCATACACACACACACAGTGAACATCACACACACACCCATACACACGCACACACACTGCATCTCACATACATACACACACTGCGTATCACACACACACAAACACACACACACATACAGCGTTTCTGGGAGCTCAGAAATGCCACCCGAGGGGACAGCTGGGCACAATGCACAGTGGCAGAGAGAGGAGCTCACAGCAGGGGGTGTGGAGGGAGCCACCTGGAGGAGGCACCACAGGCTCCCCCGGGACACGAACTCCCAGCATCCCACAGAAGTTTTCTCTGGCTAGCACTTTGGTCAGAGACCAACCACCCCTTTCAAAGACATCATTCCCTTTCAGAGTGTAATGTAGTGTGTGTGCATGTGGAGCATACGTACGTGTGTGTGTGTGTGTGTGTGTGTGTGTGTGTATGGGGTGTATTAGTGTGTGTGTGCTGTGTGAGTGTGTGTATGGGGTGTGTGCGGTGTGCAGTGTGTGTGCCTGTGGGGAATGAGATGTGCAGTGTGTGTATGGGGTGTGTGAGACGTGTAGTGTGTGTGCTGTGTGAGTGTGTGTATGGGGTGTGTTAGTGTGTGTGTGTGTGTATGGGGTGTGTGTGGTGTGCAGTGTGTGTGCTGTGTGACCAGATGCGTCACTCTCCTGCTGCTGTGCCTGCCCCGCCGTGATGGACCGCACCCTCATGCTATGAGCCATGATGAACCTCCTTCCCTTAGGTCGCTCTGGGCAGATGTCTCCTCACAGCAGGAAGAACTAAGACACCCACAAAGGACGGTGCGTTCGAGGCTTGGCCTGTGGCATTGCTAGAGGTAGGACCCTTGAAAGTGGGGCCTCATGGTGCTGGTGGTGGCGCACGCCTTTAATCCCAGCACTCGGGAGGCAGAGGCAGGCGGATCTCTGTGAGTTCGAGGCCAGCCTGGTCTACAGGGTGAGTTCCAGGACAGGCAGGGCTGTTACACAGAAAAACCCTGTCTTGAAAAAAAAAACTGGGGCCTCACAGTGGTCCGTAGGTCATGAGGGTGCTTGGCCGAGAGATCTGCGTGTCTTTTCCCTGCAGTATCTCTTTGCCTCTCTCTCCACATGCACCCCTGCATGTTACCACAGGCACACGGCACCTGACACCAGCCTGACTGAAACCTCCACCTTTGTGAGCCAAGTCACCTTCCCTCCACATCCATTGCCTCAGTGACCCCGCCCACAAGGCCTCCCTGTGTGCTCAGGGCACCTGGGTCCACCCTGATTCTCACACCAAGGGCCTGATATGCCCACACTGCCCATCGACAGGTCCCCAACCTCCCCAACACAGCCCAGCCCATCCCCAAGGCACGTCCTGTGGGAAAGCTGTGCTAATCACTGGGGCCAATTAACAGTCCAGGGATTCACATATATTTATTTCTCTAAACTAGATCCCACTCCTTAAGTGGGTCTGAGGATGAGCCCATGAAAGCCTGAGGCAGCCAGGTTACCCAGAACAGCGAAGAGATGGCACCCCAAAATATCCTCACCTGCACAGTCAAATGGGAGGTGAAGTCCACTGTCGGCCGGTGCACAGCACCCCCATGGTGTCTTCCCCAATGCCAGCCCCTCCTGGTTTGTGAGATGTTCTTGTCTATGAGAGCCCTACAGAGGGTCTCAGGGAAGTTTCATTTCCTTCCCTTGCCCTCAGTTTCCCCAACAGAACAGCCTCAGTCTGGTGGCCTCTTCTATCTTTCTGTATGTCCTAAATTCCTGCTTCCAGCCCGAACACACAGCCGGAATGGGGGGAGGGGGGGCACCCTGGACACTGATCAAGGCTCCTCCTCTGTCCATCCGTTCCGCGTTGGCTGGGGGAGGAGGCTGGACAGGTGACATGCAGAGGTACAACCCAGTCTTCCCGCTTTGACCTCAAGGGACCCAGATGTCCTGTGAGCTCTGTGTCTCCAGATCTCGGCCTTCTGGGGCAGCACAGGCCCCAGGCCAGGGTGGGATGCGAGAGTTAAAGGCCCCAGGCAGGCAAGTGAAGAGACCCTCTGTGCTGCGCTCTGACCCGGGTCCCCCGCCAGCATCCCCTGTTTGCGTTGGCAACAGCACCAGACACGGCAGGACTGGCCCTTGGCCATCCTTGGAAAAACTGGCTCAGCCTGCAGCTGGACTGAGCCAGCCTTGACGGGGTCTCCATTCCACCACCAGCCACCCCATTACCTAAGCCCCACACAGGACATGACGGCACAGCCCAGGTGAGGAGCCGAGTGTGGCCCAGACAGGGCGGCCATTCACAGAGCCTGTGCAGCCGGCCCTGGCCTGCTCTCGGTGCCAGGCCCGGAGCACAGATAGTTGGGCAGCTGAGAGGACTGGGCAGAGGTGGCCAGGCAGATGGGGGGCTGCGGATGCGGATGAAACATACAGTGTGTGGGGACCCGGGGACTGTACCTTCCTACCCTAGGGGCCTCTCAAGGGCAAGTGGGAGCTTGCCTGGGGAAAGTGGGCCCGTGGTGCTTGTCACACCGGAAGGGTGTGAGCAGAAGGACACTGGCTGATGATGAGAAGATAGGAAAGGCAGCCGGCAAAGGAGACCATGGAGGTCTGAGCCCTCCAGAGTTAGTGAGGCCTGCCTGGCACTGGGTGGGGACCAAGGGACCCACTTTGCCTGGCATGCGACCAGGCCTCTCATCCCCGGCTTAACTGCCCCCAAGGCTTCCAGCAGCCACACTCCTGTGCCCAGCTTTGATTTCCCAGGCAAAAAGGGTGTTCCCTGTGAGTTCCTGAGGGAGAGGAGCTAAGGTGTGGGCCCCCAGGAAGAGCCCCAGTGCCTCCTCTCTCCACCATCTCTGCATAAAGATTTCTTAAAAGAAACCCAGGCTGTCCCTTTTCTCCCTTACTCTTTTGTCCTGCCCGGGGTGACGCTGTCATCAGAACCTTCTCCTCTCTCCAGGCCCACGGATTCATCCCTGCAGCTGTCCCCTAGGCTCCCCACAGGCCACCTCCAACCTCCAACTCTGTGCAAGGAGCTGAGGGCCCAGGCAAGACGGAGTGGTGGTGGCCCTGGCGAAGGAATAGCAGCGGCCACAGTGCCACCTGGACACTCAGCCCGGCTGGCTTATAGTCTGCAAGAAGGCAGATCCAGTGCCCACTCTGTGTCTATGACACAAGCTGGAGAATATTGACAAGCTAACGCGCTGCCTGATTTAGTTGGGACCCTACTTCAGGCCAGTCTGTCCTGCTGGAGTTCCACAAAAGAGTCCCAGATAAAAGGCTCCCTTGGTCCACACGGCTGGGCATCTGGGCTTTCCTAACCCCTAGTGGGAAGCCCAGAGTGCATTAGCATATTAAAGGCTCTGAAAAGGTCTGTGGAAAAAAGGCCTGATTAGCTTTGTGGAGCCCAGGAGGGCATCAGAGTTCCCCAGGAGCTGTCTTGAGACACAGGCCCTCCTGTGGCTGTGACCTCTGTAAGTCCCTCACCATTTCAAAGGTCCCCTCGACCCCTCGAGGTCCTTTAAGCCCTGAGTCAGGATCCTTGTTGTTTCATCTGCTCATAACAGGGACAATCCCGGGACTGTGGTCCAGTGCATAGGAGCCATGAGCCATGAGCACAGGAGAGTGACCCTTCCCTACAGAGGAGCTCAGGCCTGAGGCTCCCTCTGTCTGCATCAGTCTGCTCCTTGGCCCCAGCCTTCTCACCACATGGCATGACTTGTCAGCCTCGATGGGAGCCACGAGGACCTGGGTCTGTCCTTGCTGACTGTTACCAACACACCCCGGAGACAAGGGTTCAGCATGGAGTCAGCATGGATCTGGATTTGCCTATGCGGCTAGGCCCTCAGCAATCATTAATGCAGAGAAAGGTTTGAAAGTGAGACTGTTGGAAGGACCCAAGTCATGCTTGTCATTTGGCAGCAGCTGACTGCTCCTTGGGTGTGTGAGAGCTATCATTACTCTCATGGGAGTCTAAGAGGGGGTAGGTAGAGGTTCCACGCCATCGTATCAGGAACAGTTTCTTCCCCCTGGGCCTTGTACTCCCAGGAACTGAGGCTAGACTTGGCTTGTCCTACTCTTCATGGCAGAGACACCAGTGAGAGCAAGGCCATGTGACCGCTTCTGGGGCTGGTAATTCTGGGGACACACAGCATGAAAGGAGAGAGGGGACAGCTTGGACTTGCATGGCAAACCCAGACGGGGAAAAGCAGATGAACTCTATTTAGGGCCTGGGATCATCTGGAAGCTGGCTGAAGAATTGGACGTAAGAAATGGAAAGAGGACAGAAGGTTTGGGTGCCTGATAAGGGATTGAGGCAGGATAGAACCGTTTCCGGGTGACCCCACCTGCCCTGCTCTTGGCTTCCTGGTCTAGGCCATGTAGCGGTGGAGGGTGTACCCCCAGGCTATTCTAGCCCTCTGAGTGCCCATCTCCCACAGTCACTCTTGTCTTTCACAGGCTGCAGCCATCATGGCCCTGATACACATGCCTATAGCTCCAGCTCCCAGCCAGTCTTCAGCTAGTGACACCCCAGCCCCCAACACCAGAATTCCACAGCCGCCCTTCATTGGAACACTTAATTGTAAAGGCCTGGGACTGTGGCCTCAAGCTGCCTTTATATCAAGGACAGGGTGGGTGCCCCTGAATGGGAGAGATCAGGGCTGCCTAGCGGACACACCACAAGCCTCCCAGTGTGGTGGGGAGCAGGGACAGGAACCCAGAGGGAACCTGTCACCTCCACCCCAGGCTCAGCTTGGATGACGAAGAGTGGCCTCTGCTTCAGAGCTCTCTATTCAACTCTTCTGGGGATTTTCCAGGAAGCCTGGGGACACGGAGTTTGTACCCACCCCTCTAACAGCCACTAGCGAAGGACCTTGTGGGTGGTGGGGTAGGGAGGGAAAGCTTCACGACCTGGAAAAAACTTGCAATGTTTGCTGAAGCCATCAGCCCCAAAGGCCTCAGAATGTGGTTCCTGGGCCAGTAGCCTTGGTGTCCCTCCTGGGAAACTTGTTACAAACTCAAGTTCTTGGCCCATCCCAGACCAAATGGGTGGTGATTCATGGCTGAGAGTGGCCCAGCAATTGCAGAGTGGTGCTCCTGGAGCGGGGAAGGCAGGCGGTGTTCCAGTGTGTGCCTGAATTGGAGGACACAGCACTGGCCCCTCTTTGCTGCTGATCCTTTGAGGTCCTAAAGAAAGGAGCCAGGTAGCGGGGAAAGCAGGGTGACCACCCGTTTCCCGTGCTCCCAGGCTGTGCCATCTCTCTACGTCTCCGTCTCTTCTGTTGAAATGAATGCAGGCCTCCTCCCCTGGGGACTGCACCTGGACCCGGGAAATGCTGGACGTGGGTGGCCCTGGCATGGCATCTCTGCACTGGGGTATGGCCATCTATAGGGAGAACGTAGAGGTGCCAGAGAATCCCAGGACCTGCTGTGGCACTTGTCTTGCTCTAAGCCAGGCCTGTGCTGTGACACCCAGGCTCCCAGGCAAGGAACTAGTCCTCTCTCCTCGCCAGCCTCATTCTGAGCCGAAAGAAGAGAGGAGGAAGTGGAGTGCCTAGGCAGGAAACAGGAAGTTCCTGGAGGCAGGGAACAGGCTCCTCTCTGGAACTAATGGGTGCTTGGATCTTGCCCTGAGGTATTTCGGATTGGGGGGTATGGGGTGCCAGGTCTGGCCTGCTCCTCTCTTTGGCCAAAGCTGAAAAATAACTGGGTCCTTCTTGGAGAATGGAGGGGTTCTCCACCCTCAGGTCATGAGCAGATGGTGTGAGGGAGGAAACATTGGCTAGGCAGTGCCTTTTCTGCCCTGCCCACAGGGCAAGGGACAGTGGTCAGAGGGGACCAGAGAGAACTTTGTAACTCACCACATGGTTGGCAGAGGTCACAAGACAGTCACTGAGCAACCTTCAGGGACAGAGCTTGCTTCTGTGACTCAGTTTCCCTGATTACACAACCAGAGGCCTGGGCACTATGGCCCTACAGGTCTCCTCCAGGCCAGGACTCTGTACCCATTAGTCCCCATGTGCAGTGATAACACCCCATCCATTGCACATTCAGGCACGCAGAAAGTGCCTACTAAGGCGAGAAGTCCCCAGAAGGGACCGTCCCGACACATGGTAGGGCAGGATCAGAACGCAGGTGCCCCTCCCCCGACAGCTGTCCTTCCATGGAGGCAGCATCTGACCACGGTGGCTCCTGTCCCCAGCTCCCAGGAAACCTCTCCCCTTAATAATCATTGGTTCAGTGAACAGACAAAGGACAGACCCTGGCTGTCTACATGACGAAGTGGATGCGAGGCACTGACCTTCCATCCAACGCAGAGCTTAGGACCTGTGTGTGTCCCCCACACTCCCACTCCCCTTCTCAGGTGTGGGAGAGTTTCTCAGGAGGGGCCTGAATAGGTGAGATCTCTACTGGCAGCAACCACCGCTGTTGCTATGGCGACCATGTCCCCCAGGCCCTGATGGAAGTGGACACCTGACCGAGGGCTGGTGGTGACAGGGTACCTGAGCACATGGAACCCCCCCGCACAAGCTGATTTCTTCAGGAAGAGAGGGGGGAGGAGGTGAGGGAAAGAGGGGGGAGATGGCTGGGGGGTGGGGGGAGGGGACTCCAGAGAGGCCCCTTACAAAGAACTCAGCTCAAACTGGCCTTGACCAAAAACTCAAGAAGAAAAGATAGGACGGACAAGGGGGAGCGGGTGGTGTCCTGACTGTGGTGCGGGTGAGACATAGGACAAGGCATCCTCTCAACACATACAGAACTGTACCATAGAATGCGAAGCGTCAGTGAATCAGACCCACAAGAAACCTGGAACTCAGTCAGTCATGAGGGGGCACTCATGACGTCGCCCTACAACTTGTGAGGCTGAGGCAGGAGGATTACGTGTGCCAGGCCAGCCTGGACGAAGAACCCTTCCACAACCTCCCCACCCACCCCAAACCTAACACCCGAGACCACAACCAGGTTACTTATGTATTTAAAGGTTGCAGGATGGACCTGCCCTCGAGCAGCAGCTCACTGTCTGTCTGTCTCTCCCCTCCCTCTGTGCAGCTTGCTCCTGTCGGACGTCCTGTGTTAGGGTTGGCGGGTTCTCCTGTTCTGGTGGTTCAGCTCCCAGCTGACAACGCTAATTTTGGAGGTGGGGAGGCTTCAGGAGGCAGGCAGGGCCTCTCTCTGGAGGATGCATACACAGGCCCCTGAAGGTTGTATCCAAATCTGCTCTCTCTTTCTCTCTCTCTGCCTCCTGACCTCTAGGTGTGAGCTGCAGTGTTCTCCGTGCCCTCCACCATGACAGCCTGAGCCTCTGGAGCTGGGCTGAACTCACTCTCCCCTCCCTTGGGTGGCGCTCTCACTGTAACTGTTACTCAGCCTTCTCGTTGCTATGACAAATGCAGCTTTAGGAAGAAGGGTCTGCTCTGGCTCACAGTGCCATGGCTTGGTCTACCCGGGAAACCACAGCACAGGAACATGAGGCCAATAACACACTGCATCCACAGGCAGGACACAGAGAGAGATGCATTTCAACCAAATGCAGCTCAGGATCCCTGGCGGTGGGATACTGACACCCACATCCAGGGCGGGTCATCTCACCTCAATTAACCTAGTCTAGAACTCCCTCGTAGACACAACTCCTGTCTCCAACTGAGAGCCTCATGGGAGAAGCCACACCACGGACCCAGCCTCTGCCTGGTCATGGCACAGTTCCACACATGCCCCTTCCTGGGTGTGCACACCTCATGTGGGGACAGTGGGATCTGATGGGCCCTGCAGGGGAAGAGGCTCAGCAACCATAAGAAAACATTCCTTAATACTCTGCTCCAGTGACACTCAGGGAAACCGAGTCACAGATCCCTGGAACATATCCAGACACACCAGGCTAGAGTCAGCTGTGTGCACACTCTGGGTTCTCCCCTGACATTGTCTGCATCTTCATCTGCCTGTGTTCCACCGTGGTGACACTCCTAAGTAGACCAATGGTGCGGCCATTGATCTCTTGGTTACTCTGGCATTTCAGGGTTACAGTCTGTTAGCTCTGTGTACTTCTCTGCTCTCCTCCTCAAGAAGTCCACTCTTGATGAGGGGTTCTGAGCAGGAAGCCCCATGGCAGGGCAGGGAGAGAGCTGTGAAAGGGGACAATCACCTTGGAGGCAGCTGGAAGCAGGGGTATCCCACAGATGCCAAGCAGGAGGTCGCCAGGCAGCCCGGGGTCCAGCCCTGCTGTGGTGGCTTCAAAAGAGTCCGCATTTCCAACACTTCCTGCCTTCCCTTCCCCGGGGCAAATTCCCTCCGACGAGTATTTGGTGCTCACCACTGGGATGGGGCCAGGACAGGGTGGCATGGGAAGGGGGCTGAATGCTGTTGCTGCCCGCCCTGCCCATCATCTTCCCTTCAGCATGGAGAAGCGCCTTCGCCTCTTCCAGACCCAGCACCTTTCCTAGAGTCCCTCTTCAGATGCCACAGGAAACCCAGAAGACCCAGCAGTGTGTGACATGGGCACTGTTTAGAACTCTGAGCAGACTGAGCCAGGGCCACCCCATCTCTCCTGGGGGGCAACAGAGCTCTGGTCCTCTGCATAGCTTCCTCCCCGGACCCTCAGTGCCCAGCACAGACTGAGTCCTCGATGCTTGTGGTTGATAGGTCAATCTGATGACCTAAATCTAAAGTGCTTTGGCTTCACACCAGACCCGACAAAATAAAAGCACTTAGAGAAACGAATGTTGAGTGGGGTTGAGGAAAAGTCCTCCCAGGAGCACCCCAGTGCTCCCCAAGACACGTGTCTCACCCAACCCCACAGACAACAGCCTGGATTCCTGGGGGAGTCCCCAGGACAGCAACTATCTAAAATTGGATCTGCGCTGGCCGGTGCTTGTAATCGCAGGAGGGCATCGCAAGAGGCCAGCAAGCGTCATAGGAAAAGTTCACAGACCAAAAAAAAAAAAAAAATCGGTGGCTCACAGGGCTTAAAATTAGACAGCCTCCCCCTCGCTCCAGCCTAGAGTGTCCCAGTAGGGGGCAGTGTCTTTGGTCAAGGGCAGATAAGAATGTTCAAACCCCTTGATACCTGAACCAGGGAGGCAGAAGGACTTCACAAGGGCCAAGTCAGCCTGGGGCTAACCAGAATTAAACAGTGTGTCCATACAATGTTGGGAAGGCAACACTGTTCTTCCCTGGAGGGCTTCCTGGATAAAGAGGCATCTGAGCCAACTCCCTCTTTCTTGGGAGAGTGTAAAAGGGAACATGAGCCACGGGAATGAGTCATGAGCACCCAGGATTCTGTTTGTTGACTGACTTACTGAGCACATGGCCCACAGGTGCACAACCACAGCCATACAGGCCACGTTGACATGCAGTACATACATACCCATTAGAACATGGGGGTTCAATTGGCTCAGGGACAACATCTTTGGGAACAGGATTGATTCTTAAGAAAACAAACAAGTCTACACACCCCAGCCCCCTCAGCAGCCCCATATTTTTTTTTCCCTCCCAAGCATTATGGAAATGAGATTGGAGGGGAGATGCATCATAGCCCAGCTATTTCCTGACGTCTGTCCTTGGGGCCCAGAGCCTGGGCCGCACACCACACTCATCTCTTCCTTGGCTAGAAGGGGTAAGTTCGGAGCCAAGAGCCCCAAGATACGGGAGGAGTCACGAAAGGCCTTTCAAGAAGACCAGCCAGGCTGTCTGGCCACGGAGCTAAGCTGAGCGGTCCAAGCCCGCCCATCCTTGGCTGCACCCGCTGGATGAGAAAAGGAAGGACCTGATCCTGACTGAAGAGATCCACAGGGCATCATAAGGGTAGATGCATGTGCCCACACTCCCTCTCCCTCCTCCCCTCCCTTCCCCTGCTCTCCCCTCCTCTCCCTCCTCCTCTCCCTCCTCTTCTCCTTCCTTTGTGAGTCTCTCCACCTCTGAGGCTTTCAGAATCCTCTTTGTATGCATGTCCACCGTCCTCCCTTGTCCCTGTGTCTCAGCCTTGTCCAGTCATCTCGCTCCAGCGTGTCTCTGTCTCACATCTTTTTCTCTTGCAAACAACTAGACAAAGCTGGGGTTATCTGGAAATTCCAGCCCTATGAAGATGAACGAAGAAACAAACTCCAGTAAGATCCTGTGGTGCATCTGTCAAATGGTAAAAAGCAAACAGCTCAACCACACCAGGCCTGTCATCAGCAGAGGGCTGAACAATGGGCTCCCTGAAAAAACGGCTGAGGTGCTGCGCTGGCCTCCTCACTCACAGGGCTTTGTCTAGAGATCCCACCTGCCTGTGGGCCATGGTGCCTGGCTGGGAATGGGATGCAGGGAGATGGACTGAGGCACATGAGGCCACATCGACACACACACTTGTCCACAACAGTGAAAGTCAGACACTCTAAGAATCATATCCAGGGTACAGGCTACAGCAGCCCAGGATCGACCCATCATCTCATGGAACCCTGTGGGTAGAGTGAGCTGGGTCTGTAGGTCAGGGCAGAGAAATAGACACTCGTGAACAAAGCCACAGACCCTCAGCTTGGAAGAGTGAGTAACCACACGAACAACCACATATTCAGGGCATCCTGCAGAAGTATTTAACTTGTCCCAGGCAAGCTGGACATGAGTTTGCTAGCTCCAGGGCAGCTCTTGCCCATGCAGGGACTTGGCTGCCAGGTCTGTGCTGGGGCAGCGTGTGGGTCCCACGGGAAGAAAGATGGCGGCTACCAGGGCATTCCTGCTCTTGCTTGTACCACCCTGGCGGGGAAGTCACCTGCTGCTGGACGACAGTGAGACGGAGACACGGAGGGGTGTGTGGATTCTGGGAAGGTGTGATCCTGTGTGCGAAGAAGCCTTACAGTGCTGTGCATGTGAGCACAGAAAAGGTCCAGGAAGACCAACCACGCCCGTGGAAGAGATACCTCCTAGCGCTGAAATGGGTGGGCTGGGCCTGGTGCTCCGGCTGCACTGCACTCACCAGCACTGAATTCTGTGAGCGGGTGAGCTTGTTAGACAAATCAGCAAAGATGGGGAGGTGCTGTCCCTCCCAGGAGCCCACTCAGACCCACGCAAGCCCCACGACACAGGAGGCCAAGCCACACGTTCTATCCACTCCCGTGGCAAAGTAAGTCAGGGTCTCTGGGAGGGGCTTCCAGCCTCAGCGTCAGGGGGACCAAGGGAACAGAAGCATTTAAGTGACCCCCTAACCCCAGAGGGTGGAGGGCGGCTGAACTGCTTCTTGATGCTCAGCTCACAGCCCAAGGAGGGCAGACACCTCCTCCAGAAAGGGACACCTGACACCATTGACCTAAGCAAGCTGGAACCACCGTGGGCTTCTCCTCTTACAGACAGGAAATGCCAAGTCCAAAACGCTGGAGCCCCTCCCCCACACCACCTAGCGTAAATGAGGGCCAGCGCGGGTGGGTTCAGTGCCCCACACCAACAGAGGACCAGTTCTTCTAGGTATGGCCGCCGCCGCCTGTTCTTACCAAACAGCACAGCCATCGAGTGACTTTTGGAGATGGGGACATCTCTGCCTGGCCACGTCTGTGAGAGCAGGAGAGAAGAAGGAGACTCGGAAATCAGTCTCAGATGGTGTTTCCCCAGACACCTTTGGACTCATTTAAAATGGCCACAGGATGATTTCAGGGAGGAAAAATGAAGAACAATCCAACAAGCGTGGTGGCCAGTCACAGATCTAGTTTCGGCTTTCCTGGTTTAGTTATGTGGCTTCAGGCAGGTTCCTCCACCTCGCTGACACTGTTCCTGTGTGCTATGAAAATGGTACAAGCCTGTATGGGGTCAGCGTGGATGGTGGAGAGAGGTCAGCAGGGAACTCTGAGAGCTGAGAGGGTTTCCGTGAGAGAGGGATGTGTGTGGACATGTCACCTTGCCCTTGCTCTCCTCTCAGAGCTCAGGGAATTAGGGGCCCATGTCACCTTACAGTGTCCTTCCATGTGGCTCAGCCATGTGACTCCCCGTGACCAGCACATGTAGGGATGTTTGTTACGTGGCTTTACTAAGACTGTGGTAACTGATACACCCTCACATCCCTGCTGATTTCACCTTCTAGATCTCACCTTGTATCCTGCACCCCACTCCCTCCCAACAATCACCCTGTTTTAAGTCACTGTGATGGTCAGTCCCAACTGCCAGCTTGATGAGATCTAGATTTACCTTGGAGACTGGGCCTGCCCTGAGGGATGATCTTGATTACACTAACTGAGTCGAGAAGACCCAGGCTCACTGTGGACAGCACCATTCCCTGGGTTACGGTCCTGGGATGAATGAACAGAAGTGAGCTGGGCAGCAGCCTTCTCCCTTCTTCCTGACTACAACTGTCATGTGACCAGAAGTCACAAGTGTCATGTGACCAGATGTCTCAAGCTCCTGTTGCTTTCAGTCTGAAGGATGCATGAATGCATGCACCGTGAGCCCAAGTGAACCGTAGACTGCTTTTGGCTGTGTAGTTACCACCGCAGTGGGGAGAGTCAGAGACAGTGAAGGGTACTGGGAGTGAGGTCGCCACTGTGGTGGGCTGACCTCCTTAGGCCTGTGGAACTGGTACGTGGAGGAATGTGCCGCTATGGATTAGCAAACCCTTTGAATGGGGCAGGTAGGATTGCTCAGTGAGCAAAGACACCGGTCACAAAAGCCTGGGACCTGAGTGCAAATCCCTGGGACCCACACGAAGGTGGAGGGGTAGAATTAATTCCACAAAGTTGTCCTCTGACCTCCATGTGCACTGTGGCATACACGTCACTCCACACACATCTCTCTCTCACACACACACACACACACACACACACACACATCTCACTCACACACATATCTCACTCACACATTCACACACTCATACACACATCTCACTCACACACACATCACACACACTCACATATCTCACTAACACACTCACACACTCATACACACATCTCACACACACATCTCACTCACACACATTCACACACTCATACACACATCTCACACACACACATCTCACACATACATCACACACATATCTCACACACACATCACATACACATTCACATATCTCACTCACACATTCACATACTCATACACACATTTTACACACATCTTACACATACATCACACACACACATCTCATTCACACACATAACATACACACTCACATATCTCATTCACACACTCACGTACACACACATTTACACACACACACACACACCTCACAGAAGGAGTTCATTTTGACTTGCAGTTCCAGAGGGCTGGAGTCCTTCATGGCAGGGAGGCATAGTAGCAAGCCACAGGAACAGGAAGCTGAGAGCTCACATCTTCAAACCCAAGAACTAAGCAGAGAGAGTGAACAGGAAGTAGTAAACACTCAAAGCTTGCCCCCCACCCATGACATACTTCCTCCAGCAAGGCTCCACTTCATAAACGCTCTATAACCCCCCCAGACAGCATTGCCAAAGTTCGAATATGGGAGCCTGTGGGGGACATTCTTGCTCAAACCACCACACTGGAAAAGTACTTCCCCAGGACCAGTAAGAGAGCCAGGCTGTGTCTGCAGCAGAGCTCAGAAGTGCCACCACATGGTGCTGGTTTTGTAGGAAGATACAAGGTCAAGGGGTCATAGAATCTGGCTCCCACCCCTGCTCAAACTGTAGGCAACTTGGGAATACTGAGATCAGAGAAAAGATCTTCCCAGGGATGAGCCCCAAGTGGTCAGTACTGAGATTATATGCATACAAGTAACACTAAACAAAACAAACAAGATAAATTTATGCATTTATATATACTATATATGTATATTGCATATATTTCACATGTATATGTAGCAATAACAAAGAAAAAGAGGCCATGAATTTGGTAGGGAGCAAGGAGGGACTTGGGAGGGGCTGGAGGGAGGAAAGGGAAGGAGGAAATAATATATATATATATATATAATATAATCATGTAATTACACTTCAACTTCAAAAAAATGAAGTGCTGTGTGTGGGTGTCAAGTTGACAAGGGGTGGTGTCATGATGGTTCATCTCAACGGTCAACTTGAGATCTAGAGCCACCTGGGCTCTGGGCATGCCTGTGGGAATTAACTTATTAGGTAATTGACGTGGGGAGATTTGCCCACTGTGGGCAACACCATTCCCCAGCCAGAATAAAAAGGAGAAAGTGAGCCGAGAACCAACCAGCATTCATCTCTCTCTGCTTCGTGACCGTGGGTGTGACGGGACCCCCACCCCCACGCTCCCGATGCTGTGATGTACCCCGTATGGACTGTAACCAGGAACTAGGAGCCACATAAATCCTCCCTTCCTCAATTATTTTGTCTGTGCTTTCATTAGTCACAGCCACAGCAAAAGTAACCAAGAGCCAACGTCCTCTCTCCTGGGCTTCCATGGGGGAGCTCCTTCCAAGTCACCCCCTGACTTGTCTCCTTCCCTTCCCTTCCCTTCCCTTCCCTTCCCTTCCCTTCCCTTCTCTTACACGTCTGCACCCTTTCAGGGGCTCCCTGGGGTGCAGGTGACATGTCTGGGTCCCCAGGTGTGTGGAGAAGAAATGCTCAGGGGAAGAATTTGAGACATCGCGCAATGGCACTGAGCGGGCACCGAGGAGCACACCTGCCAGACTACAGCCCTTGTGTCACCAACACACCTGCCCGAGGCTTAGACAAGAGCCCAGTTCTCAGGGCCAGAAAGACGGCTCCGTGGCTAAAGTGTTTGCTGCACAAACATGAGAAACTAAATTCGGACCCCAGCACAGACACGAAAAACCCAAAATGATGGTGTGCCACCCATCATCCCAGCACCGGGAGGTCAAAGCAGGCAGGTCTCTGGGGCGGATGGCCGGTTAATCAATCTGACTGTTGAGCTCCAAGTTCAGTGAGAGATCCTGTCTCAAAAAATTAGGCAGAAAACCACAGAGGAAGATTGCCCACACTGGCCTCTGCATGGTCTAGGTCTGCCCTCCCTCTAATAGGATACAGTCCTGCTTCCCAGGGGGGGCAACATCCAGATATGGAGATGAAAGAATCTCTGAGAACCCATACTTTCCTTGTAGCATCAGAGACGCCCAGAGATGGAAAGCAAGCTGTCCAGAGTCACGCAGTGACCAGGAGATGAGGGGAGTGAGGAACATCAGTACATGTGACAGTGTCCCCATGGGCCAGGTCCCTTGTGTCTCAGACCCCAGTACACAGCAGGCCTTCTGTTTATCAAATGAATGAGCAAAGGCCCCGCTTCTCCCTTTGGCCACTTCCACCCCGTGGCCACACCCACCCCACAGACATCTGCTCCTTCAGGAACAAGGCCTAGGCAGATCTCTACTACAGAAGATCTCTACTACAGAGAATGGAAGGAGCTGTGGGCCACCCTCCCTCACGTCCCTTCTGCCTGCAAACCTTGGGTCCACACTCACCCTGTGCACAGCTACCCAGAAACCTGCATGTAGCACAAGTCTTAAAAGTTCTTACTAATAAAATCAAACCCGGTGCCAGTTATTGGGGTGAATGCTGGATGATCAGAGAAGCAGAACAAGCCACAGCCACCTCACCTCACCAATTCCTCAGCTGATCCTGTTTCCTCAGACTGGAAGCTTCTGAGTCCTCATCCAAATGGATCTCAGCTGAACTGCTGCTCCAAAGCCTAAAGCTTAACCAGCTCTAGTTCCTGGTTTTCACGCCTTATATACCTTTCTGCTTTCTGCCATCACTTCCTAGAATTAAAGGCTCACTTCTTTGGATTAAAGGCGTGAGTCACCATGCCTGGCTGTTTCCAGTGTGGCTTTAAATTCACAGAGATCCGGATGGATCTCTGCCTCCCAAGTGATAGGATTAAAGGCGTGTGTGCCACCATTTTCTGGCCTCTATATCTAGTGGTTGTTCTGTTCCCTGACCCCAGATAAGTTTATTAGGGTGCACAATATTTTGGGGAACACAATACCACCACACCTGCGGAAGAATCCGGGGTGGTGGTGATGCTGAAGGGGTACCACCTCAGCCTGGCCTTAATGGTGGTGCCTCTGCTGCCTCTCTCTGCATCTGTGAAACAGGGATGTCACAGTGAGGTGTGGCCTTGGTGAGCCCTGGGCACAGTGAGCTGAGGAGGTGACCCGTGGGAACTGCTGAGCACTCCCTCCTCTGGTCAGCTTCTCTAGTCTCCAAACGCCTTAACTAAGGGGAAATGGGGCTTGAAGGGACCACAGGAGGCATCCAGGATGACTTCAGTGTCTTCCTCTCCCAGGGGTCCATGAGTGGGGTGTCCCTTCCACACTACACTTTTCATTTATTTTCGCTCAATCATCCTCACACAGGGTGAGCACTGGCCAAAGGGCACAAGGGAAGTAGTGGTGCTGGCGGGTCCCCAAGAGGAGGCTGGAGGAGGGGCGGCGGTGAGGCCAGCCCCAGGGCAAATGGTTGTCGGGTCTGCTTTCCAGCTTCACCACCCGTCCTTAAGCCCCACCTTCTCGGAACCTCTGAGACTCAGTTGCCCCTCCTGTGAGATGAGCACCCTGTCGACTGGCTGAGCATCAGGCATGTTCAGGGAAGGTCTGTGCCTGTGTGGGCTGGAGAGAGCGGGCAGGGCTTATCTGAGCAGGTCTCAGCCCGAGGGTGAGGCCACTAAGCCAGCACAAAAAGAGGCCACTCCAGTCCAACAACACCCTGGTGACTTCCCCAGGCTGGCCATCATGCCCAGCACCAATTGCCTCTCTCTCTCTCTCTCTCTCTCTCTCTCTCTCTCTCTCTCTC
>CABHPP010167666.1:0-17500 GCA_902168425.1 Peromyscus attwateri
GACCTGCTTAGCGCCTTGCAGTACTATGAGAAGTACCCACAAGGGAGAGAATTTTCAGGTAAATTTCAACCTGATTGCTCTGTGTCCAGCAACCAAAGCATGTTGTGTCTTTGCAATTGGTTTTACCATTGAGTTCTGGTGGGCAGCCAAGAACAATGGTGCCCTGTGTCGTTTTGGAAGCCTCTGCCACCTCCCTGACCAGTAACAAAGGAGGTATCCCACATCTTGCACTGAGGTTTTCATATAATAACCCATGTTTTCTGAGGGAAGCATTGCCCATCCATTCCAAGGCCCTATGTTCAAAGCCTGTCTTAGTAAGAAAGCAATAATAATACGTTTTAAGAAAATCTATATAATTTCTGACATCACACCTAGGAGGACATTGCAGGGAGAGTTTCTACATATGGAATTAACGGTAGAAATTATAAAGAAAAAAAAAAGAGCAGATTAAACAAAATTATTTTGGAGAGTGAATCTAGCTACAGAGACCAGGATAGCCTCAAATGCACAATCTTCCTGCCTTAGCCTTCCAGGAAGGTGCTAGATTATAGATATAAACCACCATGCTGACTAAAAATAGACTTAAGTAAAAATATAGAGATATAGATATAGCTGGGGGGACGGGGTGGCACATGCCTGTAATCCTCGCACTTCAAGGCTGAGGTAGGAGGATCAGGGGTGCAAGGCTAGCCTCAGCTATGTAGCGAGTTCAAGACCAGCCTGGGTTGCATAAAGATACTTTGTCTCAAAACTGAAAGCAAATAGAATTTAAGTCTTTGCTAGATAAGTTACATTTACAACCGAGGGAGGGATAACATCTATACAAAGAGTGCCCTCAAGTCAACAAGAAAAATGACTGACACGCCTCAGAGTGAAAGGAGGGCCCAAGAGGATTCACGTTAGGAGGAAGTAGCTACAAAGGCCAACCAGGATATGAAACTGTGTCAGGGCTGGGCCAATGAAGGCAGTGTACACGCTAAGGAAGCTCTTGCTGTCCAGGTGGGACAAGCACAGCTGCTTCTGAGGTGAATACCCTTCTGTATTTGTAAATAGACAAAGCCCTCCTGGAGGGCACAGTGGATCAGATTTCACTTGGCCCAGTGACTACATTTTTAGGAGTTGATCCTAAAGCAGCGACTAAACAAAGGTGTCCGAAAAGACATCCAGGACAACTTTGCAGAGTCAGGAAATGAGAAAGGAAGCCAGGCACCGTGGTTCACACCTGCAGTTCCAGCCCGCGGGAGGCTGAGGCAGGAGGATGGAGGGTGCTAAGCCTATCTGGACTAATTGGTAAGAACTTGTCTCAAAACAAACAAACAAACAAACAAAAGTCAAAACAAACAAGTAAGACAGAGATGGCCATGTGGTGGCATGCTTGCCTAGCATGCAGGATGCCCAGGGTTTTATCCTCAGTGCTATCAACCAGCATAAACCAGCACACCTTTAATGCTGGCACATGCCGGCACTTGGGAGGCAGAGGTAGGAGGACCAGCTCTTAAGGGTCATCCTTGGTTAGGCAGCAAGCTGGAGGCCAATCCGGCTCACGTGAGACTGACCAGACTCCACCAGAGGGCTTGTTTTCTTTTCTTTCTTTCCTTTTTCTTTTTCAGTTTTGGTTTTGGTTTTGGTTTTTTGGTTTTTTCGAGACAGTGTTTCTCTGTGTAGTTTTGGTGCCTGTCCTGGATCTTGCTCTGTAGACCAGGCTGGCCTTGAACTCACAGAGATCTGCCTGGCTCTGCCTCCCGAGTGCTGGGATTAAAGGCTTGTGCCACCACCGCCTGGCGAGGGCTTCTTTTCTGACCTCATCTCCTTCTTCCTACTCCGGCTTCTGACTTGAGAATTCTCTCAGGTTCTTCCCTGGCCTCAGTGTGTTAGAGGATAATTGTGTTGTTTATCAACCAGGTAGCAACTCCGTAACTCTGGCCAAATAAACAAAGGTTGCTTTCATAGCTCTGGGGCCTCTGATTTCAATGATTATACCAGTTTAAGCCTCTTCTGGGATACCTGGGGAGATAATTTCTCACCAAAAGAGTGGAGGGGGTGGACAGAGAGACAGAGAGCTAGAGACAGACAGAGAGGAAGAGAGGAAGTGGAGGGATGGAAAGAGGGTGATCTGTAATTTGTCTAATTTTTCCTGTTTCTAGTTTGGGGCCAAGAGTATTCTCATATGAGCTTTCCGACTGGGTGTGTGTTAACTTCCAATGGGCATATGCAATAGAGTTGGACCAGCGTCAGGTCTTCGGCAGGCACATACTTGGCTTTCGAGGGTACTGGACCCCAGCTCTGATGTGGCAATGGTAAAGAACAGCACATACCATAAAGGACTGGTCCAGCTGAAGTGCTCAGAACCGGTCCCTTTAGATCAGCCTAACACAGTGCGCCGTGGGATGGGAACAGGAAACGGACCCACAGGGCTTGCTCTTGTGAACCTCCGAGGGCTGTGCAGTGAATCGGAGTCGTGAGGAGCCGGGGTTGCCAGGTGTGAGAGACACGCGTGGCTGTTCCAAGATGGACACAGGACACTAAGTGACAAGGGGCTTTGCCGTGTGCACTTGTAGTTTTCTAAGAGCAGGCTGAGGCTGTACCTCGGAGGCAGGGTACCTGCCCAGCATGCATGCCGCCCTGGGCGCTCTCCCGGGTCGTGCATGCTTCTTTCACCATCTTCCTTTGTGGTGAATGTTGCTTTGGTCGAGGCTGATGGTAGAGGCTGGACCATCACAGCTCCCCTCTCGTCTCTGGGCCTCAGGATCCTTATCTGTTTATCCAGACGAGTTTTGTTCTCCCATAGCCAGGCTGGAGGTCTAGCCTTGGCAGAAAAAGGCCTGGAGTCCTAGGGCTTTCGTCTCTGGGATACTGAAACAGAGTCACACATCTTCACTGCCCAGACAGGCGTCCCTCCTCGGTGAGCTGGCTGGCTGGCCTGGAAGTCCCTGTCCTCTGTCTTTGGCCCACAGTGGCCCAGGAAACGATCCTCCCCTCTGCTGAGTGGCAGCAAGAAAAGGGGGGGAAGGCTCATCTCCAGCTGGCCAGGGAGATAGGTCTTCTTGTGCCCATGAACCCCTCCCTCCCCACAGGCCTGTCGACAGGGGCTTGGGATCAGTCAGAAAAGTCAGGCCGCTCACTAGAGCCAGGGGACATGAGGCCCCTTTGCCAGACTGAGTTCTGTCCCTGGGAACAGCACGGTGCCCAGCCCCACCCCTTGCTCCGTGCCCCCTCCACTGCCGAAGACTTTGACCTTGTGTTCCAGTCCTTGCTGGTGGGCAGAGGGCTGAAGTCAACACACCCCAGAATCGGGAGCATTCCTGCGGGAACCAAGAACCTGCGACCCCACATCTTTCTTCTCCAGACACGCAGCACGAGAGGTAAGTGGCAGATGTATGCTTGAGCTGGGGCAGGGGACAGAGCAACATGGCGTCTTCCCCAGGTCAACAACTGTGTTTGAAATTGGTGACCCAAAAAAAAAAAAGGGACAGGCGAGAAAACATCCTTCAGAGAGATGGCACTGTACCCCTGGAGTCAGATGGGAACAGCCGGTTAAGAATGCCACCTCTCCAAGCCTCAGTTTCCCCTGATCTGAAACATGGAATCTTTTGTTTGTTTGTTTGTTTGCTTTTTGAGACAGGGTCTCTCTGTGTAGCTCTGGCTGTCCTGGAACTCACTCTGTAGACCAGGCTGGCCTTGAGCTCACAGAGATCCACCTGGCTCTGCCTCCCGAGTGCTGGGATTAAAGGCATGCGCCATCACGCCCGGCTCGGAACTCAGAATCTTTGAACAAAGTTCTTTATTATAGTATTGATTAATTGATTTGGTAAGGGGGACTCGCACATGCTGCACTCTGCTTGGGGAAGCCAAAGGAAAACTCTGGGACTCGCTTCTCTTCTTCTGCCATGCGGGTCTCAGGAGTGACACGCAGGCTGTCAGGCTCAGTGGTAGGCGCCTTCACCAGCTGAGCCATCTTGAAGGCTCTGGGATGTGGGACTTTGACTCGTCTTACAGGGTGAATTTGAGAATTAGAAGGCGGTTGGATATAAAATGCCTGGTGCTGAGCTGAGCCTAATAAACACACCCTAAAGGGTCTTTGTCATCACGCTGGGGAGGGGTGCTTGATTCTCAATCCAACAGTTGTCCCAGTTCAAAGACAAACTGGAAATAGCCACTGCACAAGCCATATGGTGTTGCCAGGCAGAGCTGTGGCTTCTTGGTTTTACAAGTCCTTCATGTTTTGCTAAGAGCACGTGACAATCAAAGGCACAAGCTGCCTCCTCCGTCCGGTTGCTTTCTAGGGGACAAAGGTTATACGCAGAGACACAAAAAGGAAAAGTCAGGGCCAGCTGATTGCTGTCTGCTTAAAGATTCACAGAGTGCAGTGGGACACCCGCAGGCCGAACTGGATGAGATCTGAGCGCGTCCCCCACAGGCGGTGGACGCGCTCCTTCAACTTCTGTCCCTGGCTTAGGATGGCAATAAAGGACATCTCCTAGGGCAGCCAGCTGTAAGGATGAAGGGCTTGTGTCTTCCTGATGGTGGGGTCCAAAGAGGCTCTCCTGTGCCATGCTTGTCCTGACTTCATCATCTCTCTCTGTCTGTCTCTCTCTGATAAAGGCAATATAGCCCCACTGGTTCACCTTCGAGGATACACACTCCAAGCACTCTTGATTATAGTAACTGGCCCAAAACAGGAGCATTGATTGCCTCACCAATATAAAATGTCATCAACCGCAAGGAAACGGTTGACTTAATAACAGAACTGTGCACTTGCAGGCCCAGAAGTTCATTACTGCAGGCGTGGATGGACTTACCTGAGGCTGGGTCCACGGCTTCTACAGTCTGGCTCCTGCTCCTAATGAGGACTGCATGCCTTTTACCGCACTCCAATAACAGCTGCCCATGTCGGCGTCAAATGTGATTCATTGCTAGCACGTGCTTCTAAAACAACTGTGTGGGACTCAGAACCTTCAGGCTGGGAGCTACTCTCCCTTATCCAGTCAGGTCCAGTGACCCGGCTAGGCTCACACAATCAGTGTGTGTCAGAGCTAGGCTGAGCGGAGCATGTCCGCCCTGCTAATCCAGCACACTATGAGCTTCTGTGTACTGTGTGCTATGTAGTGTGTGCTGAGTACTATGCGCTGAGTACTGTGCTGTATACTAAGTACTGAGTACTGAGTGTTGTATACTAAGTACTATGTACTGAGTGCTGTGTGTTGTGTACTGTGCACTGAGTACTGTGTGGTGAGTACTGTGTAGTATATGCTGAGTACTGTGTGCTGAGTGCTGTGTACTGTGCACTGTGTACTGTGCACTGAGTACTGTGTGTTGTATACTGAGTACTTACTGTGCACTGAGTACTGTGTGCTGTATACTGAGTACTGCGCACTGAGTACTGTGCTCTATACTAAGTACTGAGTACTGCACACTGAGTACTGTGCTCTATACTAAGTACTGAGTACTGAGTGTTATATACTAACTACTGTGTACCAAGTACTGAGTGCTGTGTGCTGTGTACTGAGTACTCGCACTGGGTGCTGGGTACTATGTACTGAAAGCCCACCAGGCACCGTAACAGGAACCACTGCAGAGCCTGGAGTTGAGTCCTCAAGGCAGCTGATGAGATTGGAGTGACTCCTGTTTTACTAATGAAGTGGTCTTGTCCTGGGGGTGGGGGTGCAGAGGGGGGGATAGGAAACCCCAGCACCCAAGGGCAGACTTCAAGCTGCCACCCTCCGTGTGTGGACTCAGGCCCCAATTTGGCGTTAGAAACCCCGGCCGAGTCCAGCCTTTGTGGCGTGCAGCCATCCCCCTTAGCAAAACTAGGCCGTACTGAGAATGTTCCGCTGTCCAGGGCCCCGGCCCGTGTTGCCAAGAGCTGGGGTCTGTGGGAGGCCAGCTGAGTGCAAAGGAGGCGAGGTTGAGCTTGGCCCTTCCGGACACACACAACCCCCTTGTTCTGCCTCGCGGGAGCTGGCTGAATGGCGCGAGGTCAAAAGCTGCTAGGCCTAAAACATCGGAAGGTGCAGCCAGCTCAGTACTCCAAGACAGTCGCATTCCTCTGCCGGAAGAGCAAGTTCTGAGGGCAAACCCTACATCAGGCATGCTCAAAGCCGCATCGGCCAGCTGGCAGCCTGGCACACAGTAGGGGTGCAGCAAAGGTGTGCTGCATTTGCGTTAAATTCCAACACTACCACTTGGTGGCGCTGTGTGAGGCACTTCAGGGCTTTATCTGTAGCGTGGGACTAAAAATAGCAGCCCTGACCTCGGAAGGACACAGGAGGCTTAGGTATGAGGATGTGTGAGGCTGTAGTTATGAGGCAGGAGCACAGTAGGTGCTCCCTCAGGATGGGAGCCCCTCCTCTGCACCAACCTATTTTGCCATTACTGTCGTCCCTGTCCACTCCTGAGGTGTGTCTCACTAGGCTGCAACTTAGTAGCTTGCCCAGGGTTGACAGCTAGCAGGGCTGAGCCAGTACCCCTGACCACTGGACCACCCTGTGTACCGGTGGCTGGGACCCACCTTGGTGGTGCGGCACCCAGGGAGCTACTGCGATTATCAGCTGAGTGACTTTCGGCAAGTGATTTGCCTCTGCACACCTCCACGCTTCTACTTGCAAAACAGGGACCTGGAGGATGGACAGACGGCCAACAGTGAAGAGCATGTGCTGCTCTTCCAGAGGACCCAAGTCCAGGTCTCGGGGCTCACAATCGGCTGTAACTCCAGCTCCAGGGGATCTGATGCCCTCTTCTGGCCTCCACTGACACCTTGCACTCAGGTGCGCACCCACACACACACACCACACACACACACACACACCACACACACACACACACACACACACACACACACACACACACACACACACATTGGTGAAATTATTAAGGCCACTCCACGTAGTTAAAAGGGAGGTTTATTTTGTGGTGTAACTTACAAGTGAATGGATAGTTTACAGAGTCTGGGAAAGGCATAGCACAGTCCAGCAGTGTTCTCTAGAGAACTCTGCTCGGTCTACCTCCAGGGTCTTGGGTTCAGGAACCAAGAGAGCCGGCGCATCCGGATCTCGGGTCTTCAGGGCCCTCTTTTGGCCCCGCCTTGTAGGCGTGACAGTTACCGAAGCCTCAATGGGGGTTGGAACTTCCAGATGAAAGCTGGAATGGCTACCCACTACACACACACACACACACATTAAAAAAAAAAAAAAAAAACACTTTTTTAAAAATTGGGAGACTACCTCTTACGTTCTACAATCTTGGACTCTTAGTTATCACCCACGGAAGCGACTCGGCAGTGTGTCTGGTGCTTTCTGAGCCATCAGGAGCCCACCATGGTGACAGTGATGACAGTGACCCTCAGTCCACTCTCTCCTCTTGCAGGCTGGTGGGATGCGTGTGGTAGTGATTGGAGCAGGAGTCATTGGACTGTCCACGGCCCTCTGCATTCATGAGCGTTACCACCCGAGGCAGCCACTGCACATGAAGATCTACGCAGACCGCTTCACCCCGTTCACCACCAGTGATGTGGCTGCGGGCTTCTGGCAGCCCTATCTCTCGGACCCCAGCAACCCACAGGAAGTGTGAGTAGGGGGTCCCATGTGGTAGTCTGGGGGCCCATGAAGCTGAGTTCACAGAGGGAGCCTTTCATCACAGTCCTCATCACCAAGGACAAGTCCTTTGTAGAAGCTTTGACCTGACGACATGTGTCCCAGTGCTTGGGAGGAGAGGGAAGGGGGTTATAAGTTTGAGGTCATTGAGGGCGACAGGAGACTCAGATTAAAACATAAACAACCAGGTGAGTGCACCTACCCATCATCCCGTAACTCAGGAAGCAGAGGAAGGGGAAGTCACTGCAAGCTGGAGACTAGCCTGGTCTAAAGTTCTGGGCTAGCCAAGAGTACATAGGGAGACTCTGTATGTTTGTTTGTTTGTTTTGCTTTGTTTTTTGAGACAGGGTTTCTCTGCATAACAGTTCTGACTGTCCTAGAACTCAGTTTGTAGACCAGGCTGGCCTTGAACTCACTGAGATCCACCTGCCTCTGCTTCCCAAGTGCTGGGATTAAAGACGTGCGCCGCCACCACCACCTGGCTTTGAGACTCTGTATTTTAAAAAAAGCAAATAAATACAGAAAGAAGAATAAAATAGTAAGAAATAATGAGCTGGGCAGCAGACACAGCTGTGGTTCTGGATCCTCTGATAGCCATCTTGGGCATTGTTGATTCCATCCTGCAAAGAGTAAGACCACTACCATAGTTTTGTTTGTTTGTTTGTTTGTTTGTGTTTTGAGACAGGGTTTCTCAGTGTAGTTTTGGTGCCTGTCCTGGATCTCGCTCTGTAGACCAGGCTGGCCTCGAACTCACAGAGATTCACCTGGCTCTGCCTCCCGAGTGCTGGATTAAAGGCATGCACCACCACCACCTGGCACTACCACAGTGTTTGAGCCAAGTATTATTAAAATACTGGCTAAGATGATGGACACTGGCCAGGTCCATACCCAGGATTCCCAGAGAATGGCTGCATATACCCTGACGTACTTCCTGCCTATGTGTGTTCAAGCACATCCTGTGCAGCTGGGGCAACCAACCTTGTTTACAGAAGTGAAAACACATGGTTGTTCATCTTACATGAAGAGCAACACAAGTTATCTGTCCTTGGGCAATTGGGTTCACAGGTTAGAGGCATTTCTGTTTTATGGATCTCTTAAGCACAGTGATTTAAACTTCCGCCCTCTAAGGCATCACCGCAGGCTGGTCCCGACACTGGAACAAAGAGTGGCTGGGGACATGGCTCAGAAGGCAAAGTTGCCGCTCAAGTCTGACCACCCGGGGCCAGATCCCCAGAACCCACTTCAGAGCTGGCTGTAGTCCCTCACATCAGTAACCTCAGGCTGTCCTTGCTGGGGAGACTCCAGGAGGACGCCAGAGATGGAAGACCAGGGCAGCAGCCAAAGCTATTGTCTGACCTTCCCATGAGGACCACAGCAGGGGTGTGTGTGTGTGTGTGTGTGTGTGTGTGTGTGTGTGTGTGTGTGTGTGAGAGAGAGAGAGAGAGAGAGAGAGAGAGAGAGAGAGAGAGAGAGAGAGAGAGAGAGAACACAGGAAATAAATAAATAGTGCTAATGACCGTGCATGGTCCATTCTGTGATGAGTTCTGTGCACTGGGACCTTTGCTGTTCTTCCTTGAGCTGGGTGGCTTGCAATGCCACAGCACTGATGAATCCAGAGCCAGAGCATTGAGGATGTTGACTGAAGAAGGTACGAAGTCCATGATGTGTGTTTAGCAGCTGACAGGTGTCAACAACAACCCCACAGTGAATGGCATCACGCAGACCCTAAGGCTCACTCCTGTCAAGAAACTCTGAAGCCATGTTTCTGTCAATGGTGTTGCCTCCATCTCGTGTCTTTTATCCTCAAACACAGCTCCCAAGGTCACTTACAAGGATGTCTCCCTTTTTTTTTTTCCCAGACAGGGTCTCACCATGTAGCTCTGGAACCTGCTATGTAGATCAGGCTGGCCTCGAACTCAAAGATCTGTCTGCCTCTGCCTCCTTCTAGGATTTTAAAGGTGTGTACTCCTACAGATAGCCTTGATATTAGCTTCTTGAAGACCTGTAACTGCAGAGAAAACTAGGGACCGACCAGTCACAGAGGCTTCGGCCAGCACGCACGGGGACAGCCTGACTGGATTGGAGCCAGCTGAGTGCCTGAGAAGAGAGACAGCAAGTCAGTGTCTGCCCCCCTTCCCCCCCCCCCAACCTGTGCTCACAGTGGGGGTGCTCAGTTCCAGGCTGCACTATGTGGTCCCCAATTCTCAAAGCAGTGTGAGCCCAAGCCCCAGGCATGCTCCTCAGGAGTGCACAATGGGGATGCTTTTCTTCCCGGGTTTCCATCGGGGAAGCCAGGCAGGGGAGAGCTGTTTGGAGCACTGGAGGAGTGAGCCCTGTGGATGTCTGGGTTTTGCACACAGCCTCACCACAGCGCGACACAAACTGACCTTCTCAACAGTTCTGCCCAGGGCGCCACTGAGTGACCAAGACTCTGGTGCCATTTTGATTAGGAATAAGTTTGGGGTCACAAAGAAAGAGACCAAGAGAAGACCAAACATACACAGACAGGACGTGCATTCGGATTTTCATTCTAACTCAAGTGGTGACTGTGTCTTTTCCCCATTGGCTGGGGTCCAACCTCTCATTCTTTGTGTGTGTGTGTGTGTGTGTGTGTGTGTGTGTGTGTGTGTGTGTGTGGTTTGTTTGCTTGTTTTTGATTTTGATTTTTGAGACAGGGTTTCCTCTGTGTAGCCCTGGCTGTCCTGGAACTCTCTCTGTAGACCAGGCTGGCCTCGAACTCACAGAGATCCACCTGCCTCTGCATCTGGAGTGCTGGCATTCAGTTGGGTAACTGAGTCTAAAAAGAATTGGTGCACAGGAAACAAAGGGGGAGAGGGGTCTCAGCTCCAGGTCATTGTCATATTCCTTAAAGGTCATACAAGATGGGGAGCAAACGAGATTTTAATTCCTTGACCTAAACTCAGGTTTTACAGGAATCGGTAGAAGAGACTCACACGCGCTTTTTCTTACCCTTCCAGGGAGTGGAATCAGCAAACCTTCGACTACCTGCTGAACCACGTCCACTCTCCAAACGCCGAAAAAATGGGCTTGACCCTAATCTCAGGCTACAATCTCTTCCAAGATGAAGTTCCGGTGAGCGTCCTTGACTGTGAGGGCAATAAGCGATGGCACAGAGACACTGCAGAGCTAGACCACTCTGTGGGTAGAAAGAAAGGGTGATTGGGGACCAAATTGCCAAGGCTATCTCTCGGGGTGTACGGGGAGACAGAGAGAAGAGCAAGATGGGAGAAAAGCAGGTAGTTTTTACGTCAGCAGGGTGGGGAATCAGCTGATACAGGCTGCAGGATTGAGCAGGAACTACCTGTCCTTGCCCAAGGTAGCTGACCTTTGAGGGGAGGTTAAGGGAGTTTCCTGGAAGATTAGGGGTGTTCCCTGTTCTGCTTTTCTGGTGAACAGAAACCCACCTTTAGGCTTGTTTAGCCAATAACAATCTATCTGCTTACCCGCCAAAGTCCTCTGTTTAGGACAATGTCACCAGCACTGTCGTGTGGGTGGGTGGGTGATTTGGATCTAACAGGGCACAGATGGGGCTGAGCCAAGGGAGCATTCAGAGGTCACAGACACGGGTCCAAATCAGTTCTTTCTTCCTATCTATCTATCTATCTATCTATCTATCTATCTATCTATCTATCATCTATCTATCTATCTATCATCTATCAATCTATCATCTATATCTATCTATCTATCTATCTATCTATCTATCTATCTATCTATCTGTCTATCTATCTGGTGGAGTTGAGGGTCGGGGCTTTGTACGTGCTAGGCAAGTATCTTGTTACTGAGCTACACCCCAGCTTCAGATCCACTGAGACCCTCTGTCTCTCCCCTACACCTAGACTTTACCCCACCACTCACTCTGATGCTAAGTGGAGTGAGAGGCATAGACTTGAGCCAAATTGTGTGAGCTCAGATCTGAGCTCTGCCTCTTAGCTATGCGGCTTTAGACAAGTTACAACCTCTCTAAGGTCATTTGGCCCGTCTGTAAGGTTGGGCACAGCATCCGCCTCAATGGCTGGTTGTGAGGATCAAACAACAGAGCCAGAGAAGTAAACGCTGCTGACTGTCACCCAGCAAGCATCCTGTGAGTGTCTGTTATCCTGATGGCCAAGTCCACCTATCCCTGTGAGCCCGTCTCTGCTTCCACAGGATCCCTTCTGGAGAAACACAGTTCTGGGATTTCGGAAGCTGACCCCCAGAGAGATGGACATATTCCCAGACTACAGGTAAGATTCCTGTCGTGGGCCAAGACACTGGGGCATGACAGTTCAAACAGAACTGTCCAGAAGGCAGCCAAGAACAGAAGCACCAATTTGCTATCCCATCTCAGTCCTAGAGCCCCTAATACCCTGTCCTTCTGATGTCCAGCCCCTTCCTGGGATTCCTGGTGCACTGGGCTTTGGGCTGAAATGTCAATCAACTTTGTATCCATATGATGAATACTAGACACAGAGCTACCTGTGAAAAAAGGCTTATTTTTAGCTCTTGAGGATGCTTGTCACAATCCAGGGAGCAAAGAGAGGGGACGATGAGGTCCCACATAAAGGCCACTGATGGCCTAAGGACCTTTTCCTAACCCTAACCTTCTAATCCCATCATCTCAGGGCTACCACCTCAGAGACCAAGCCTGTGCCTATAGCCTTTGAGGGATGTTCAACATGCAAACCTGTCTTAGTTAGGGTTTTCTACTGCTGTGAAGAGACACCGTGACCACGGCAACTCTTACAAAGAAAACATTTAATTGAGGTGATGGCTTACAGTTTCAGAGGTTGATTATGGGGAGCATGGCATCGTGCAGGCAGGTGCTGGCTACATCTTGACCAGAAGGCAGCAGGAAGTCGACTGTCACACTGGGTGAAGCTTGAGAAAAAGACCTCAAAGCCCACCCCCACAGTGACACACTTCCTCCAAATAGACCACACCTACTCCAACAAGGCCACCCCTCCTAACAGTGCCACTCCCTTTGGGGGCCATTTTCTTTCAAACCACCACAGAACCATAGCACTCCACATTGTCAAACCACTCTCTCAAATGAGGAAACAGAACTTCAAAGAGGCTAAATGACTTCCCAGGGCCACAGAGCCATGTGACCACACTGGGATTCCAGCTCAGCCTGTGTGCTTCCACGATCCTGCCCGCTGGTCCTCTCCTCACCTGACCCCATTCCCCAAAACATCCAACTTCTATTTGCATATCCCAGGATGGCATGGTTTGATGGGAAATTCCTCCTTGCATTGAGCTGAACTCCCACCATCACCCCACAAATGCCACCTGGTAGCTCTAGCCACTGGGGACTCAGAGAATAATACCAAGCCAACCTAAAAAACCGCATATTCTGACCTCTTTCCCCTGCTCTGACTCTAGCTATGGCTGGTTCAACACAAGCCTGATTTTGGAGGGGAAGAGGTACCTGCCATGGCTGACTGAGAGGTAAGACCGAAAGCTTCCTTTGAGAAGGGCAGGTCCCAGGAACCAAGCTGTGGAAGAATAGTCACAGTGACAAACGCCAAGCCTGAGGAAAATCCCGGGGTGCTGTGTGGGAGCTGTCCCT
The DNA here is from genome assembly GCA_902168425.1 of Peromyscus attwateri. Lineage (NCBI taxonomy): Eukaryota > Metazoa > Chordata > Mammalia > Rodentia > Cricetidae > Peromyscus > Peromyscus attwateri. The sequence goes on from CABHPP010167666.1 coordinate 13,159, forward strand.
GGTCCTGATCACCGCTGGGGGCTGAGGCAACGGTTCTGCACCCCGCAGAGCGTCAAGGCATCTGGGCAGATTTTCATTTGTTGTGCTTCTTAGCAACATCGCGCAAGCCTTCATGCTCATAAAGTGGATTGAAATGTTTTCTAGATAGATTTACATAGTTGGCATGAATTATCCTTTTTAAAATCTTTCTCTCCCTTTCATTTTTCTTCTCTAACTGCTCCTGCGAGTATCCCTAGAACAATGGGAAGTGGTGGAGCCAAGAACAGATGCCCCTGTCTTGTCACTGATGTTTTAATATGGATTGTGTTGTGTTCCTCATTAGCAAACATTAGCTGGGGGGGGATCGTGTACATTCCTATTAAAGGAGACTATATAGTTCCTATATTTTATTAAGATTTTGAAGAACTCTGAAATGGAGACTTTTGTGGTCTGGGAAGATCTTTTATTTTATGTTATTTTATTTATTTATTTTATTTTATTTATTTATTTATTTTGGTTTTTCGAGACAGGTTTTCTCTGTGTAGCTTTGTGCCTTTCCTGGAACTCGCTTTGGAGACCAGGCTGGCCTCGAACTCTTAGAGATCCGCCTGCCTTTGCTTCCTGAGTGCTGGGATTAAAGGCATGCGCCACCACCTCCTGGCTGGGAATATCTTTTAAAATACAGCTTTCAGGATCCTACTCCACACCTGCTGAGTCCAAGCCCCTGGGGCAACGGACCAGAATTTGGTTTTTGTCATTGTTTTTTTGAGACATGGTCTCACTATGTAGCCTTGGCTAGCCTGGAATTCTCTATGTAGACCAGGCTGACCCAGAACTCACAGAGACCCACCTATCACTGCTTCCCAAGTGCTGGGATTAATGGAGAGTCTCATGTCTAGTAGGTCCAGAATTTTGTATAAGTTGCCTGGGTGAGTGTAGCTATCAGCCAATCTTGGGAACCGTGTCGTGTGAGAGTTTTCCTGAAGACACACACACACACACACACACACACACACACACACACACACACACGTGACTACTCACCCCAGATAGGGAACCCACAACAGGATCAAAGTCCAATTTGGTGAAAACCAATGAATGTATTGGGCTAGTAACAGGAGTTTGGGTGAGGGGTCATTTACAGGAGAAAGAATGACTCCAAGACACAGCATCATCAAACAGCACAGCCCAGCAGGGGTGAAAGCTGCCACCCTGGGGCTCTCAGCTCCTCTCAGAGGCAGCTGCCTGTCTGGGAGGATCTCCCCTGGGCTGCTCAGCTGGCCTGAGTCTCCTCCCTTAGCGAGGCATTGATTGTGTAACCTGGGGGAGGGGCCTCATGAATCTTGTGTTTCATCTTCCCGAGTCAAGTCGTTCATTAACCTCGTGTCTCAGGAGCCTTCCCACTCCTTCCAGGGAAGGGATGTTAACAAATCTGAGGGAATTGCACCACAGCAAACCATTGTGCTGACGCTGCTACTCTTGTCCTTGGGACATTATGACCTCTGCCCCGCCTCTGCCCAGGTGTCCCATCATGAAGAAATTATGCGGTTAGAGCTTCTTCTGAGGGAACCCTCCGGATAGTTATGGTTTCTAGCTCTTTTGATGGATTCTCAGTGCCGGAATCAAACCCAAGGGCCTCGCATAGTCTGGGCAGACACGGCACCACTGAGCCCTTCTCTGGGACATTCAAAGGGAGGGATGGGTGTCCCCAGGCCCGCTGTCTCTGGTGTCATGCTCTGCAAAGGTGCATTGGACCCTGGTCCAACTCTGCCTCTTCTCCCCACACCCCTGAAGTCGGTCCCTTTTGATATAAAGCACTATGATGGCAGCAGAATATAACGGAAGAGGCCGGGGCTTGGGTCCCAATCTCTCAGTGCACTGCTCGCTCCGTGACTTTTAGGAAGACCCTTCTCCATCTCTCAGTGAGCGCCTGGGGCCATCCAAGAGGGCCTTGTTTTCAAAAGGATGATTTTCAGGCCACTGGTCCAGTCAGGTGCCCATGAACTAAATGGCCACATAGGGGCATCTCGTGGGGCTCTGTCCCTGTGCTGCCCTCTAGGAGGGATGTGGCCGAGAAGGGGCTGTTTTAATGTCTCTCATCATCCCAGGTTAAAGGAGAGGGGAGTGGAGTTCTTCCATCGGAAGGTGGAGTCTTTCGAAGAGGTGAGTGGCAGGGGTGTGAGGGATGGACGGTGGAGGGAGGAAGGGAAGATATTTCCTGCTGCTGGGTGAGAGACCCCTTCTTAGACTTCCGGGGTCCCTGCATGCCTGCCCCAGGCTCTAAGCCTTGTCTCAATCCCAGGAGGCCTTGGGCATTCTGAGGGAGGAGGTGTCAGTCTTGATGTCGGTGGCGAGAAGGGAACAGTGAAATCACAGTGGCCAGACGGGACTGGTTTTGTCTGACCCCAGGTGGGTTTTAGAGTCAGAGTCAGCTCTACTCCACTCCACGGTTCAGACCCTTCCCTGCTTCCCACTGACATCTGGGTTGACATTTCTGCAGCGCCCAGGCACTCAGCTGGGACCACAGGCACACACCATCAGCATGAGCAGTGATGAGATCAGGGCCAGCACGTCCTATCAGGTCAGCTACGAGGCTTCATTTAGTCCCAGAATGCAGAGTGATGCTTGGCACAGGCAAAGGTCGGCACCTCCAACTGCTGGTGTTGAGCTCCTGGGGGTCAGGTCTGGCCCTGATGGACACTTGGGCTGACTCTGACACGGCTCCCCTTCCTGGTGGCTCTAAGACAGAACACACTTAGCAGTTTATGTGTCCATGATGGCCTTGAGGGGAGTCACCAGGGATGGGCTGGAAGCATGGGGGTGTTTACTGTGTCTGACTTGACAAGCGTTTGGGGGCATAGGCAGAGCCGAAGCCAGTGTCCTGGCAGAGAAAAGGTAAGAGGATCTTAAAAGGAGTCTGATGAAGGATAGAGCCACCTTGGCTTAATAGGAAGGTTTATTTATTTATTTTTTTATTTTTTTAAGGTTTCAGGGAAGTTCTCCTTCTACAGCACTCTCTGTCCAGCAGTCTCTCCTCAGGGTCACACGGCATCCTCACAGTAGCCTGTGAACATTATTGTCAGCTGAGTGGTAGTGGCACATACTTTTAATCCCAGCACTTGGGAGGCAGAGGCAGGTGGATCTCTGTGAGTTCAAGACCAGCCTGGTCTACAGAGTGAGATCCAGGACAGACAGGGCTACATAGAGAAACCTTGTCTTGGAAAAAAAAAATAAGAAGAAGAAGAAAGAGAGAGACAGAGAGACACACAGAGAGAGACAGAGAGACAGAGAGGGAGGGAGGGAGGGAGGGAGAGAGAGAGAGAGAGAGAGAGAGAGAGAGAGAGAGAGAGAGAGAGAATTATTGTCATATGAGAGTAGAGAGCAGTTGAGCCTCAAGGAGCTAAGGACATTCCTAACCAAGGTCCCTGGACCACCAGCACACCTCACCCAGCCCCCCAGGCAGCAGACAGCTGTGGTGTGAGAGTCTGAAGGGGCCAGGGCACGGCACAGTCCTCACTCCTCCCTGTCCCTTGTGCTTGCTGCCAGGTGGTAAGAGGAGGCACGGATGTGATCATCAACTGCACCGGGGTGTGGGCTGGGGCGCTGCAGGCAGACGCCTCGCTGCAGCCAGGCCGGGGCCAGATCATTCAGGTGAGATGCTGCGGTCAACGGAGAGCTGGCCCTGCCTGCTTCCGCCACTCCAAAGCGGGTGGACGGCGGTGTTGAGCGACTCCAACCTTTGAGGAGGTGACTTATTGAAGAAGTAGGGACCAACCTAGCCCCTGTACCCCAAATGTTCTGTTTTGGAATTTCTTGCCCAAAGCAAAGTCACAAAGTGGAGATGTTTTTCCAATGTGAGAGCCGTAGCACAGGCCTGAGTTATTAAGAAAACAGCGAACCTTTATGAAGTGCTTATCAAGGGCCAGATTCACACCTGAGCACTTGACAGAGTTGATCATTTAGGCCTTACCACAGCCCTCTGAGAGGGTCCTATCATATCACACGGCCACTTAGCTGGAGCACAGAGGTGTCAAGTAACGCGTGCAAGAATGCACAGCAGAAAAGAGTGAGACTGGGATTAGAACCGGGGTTAACTGGTCTGTGGGTGTCACCGTTATCCCATGCTTCTCATGATGCATGGGGACATATATATATAAACACATGATTGCCTATTTGTGGGCACACCGATGGGTGTGGCCACATGCACATGTGCGTGTGTGTGTGTGTGTGTTTGTTCCTGTGAGCTAAGGTTTTTCTATAGACACGTGGTGAGGACATGGGATGCTCCAGGGAACAAGGGGAGCTGTCTGTCAGGTGATCCTCGTGCAGTTCTGGGTCAGGGGAATGAGGGGAGCAAACGAAA
>CABHPP010167666.1:22500-32042 GCA_902168425.1 Peromyscus attwateri
AGTGCATGTGTGCATGTGTGAGTGTTTTGCTTTTGAGGAGGTCTCATGAAGCTCAGGCTGGCCTCAAACTCACTATGTAACTGAGGATAACCTTGAGCTTCTGACCCTCCTGCTTCCCCCTCCCAAGTGCTGGGATTACAGGTGTGTACTTAACTTTAAACTCAAAAACACTTCAAGAGGCCAGGCAGTGATGGTGCAGGCCTTTAACCCTAGCACTCGGGAGGCAGAGGTAGGCCTCTGTGAATTCGAGGCCAGCCTGGTCTACAGATCTAGTTCCAGGACAGCCAGGGCTACACAGAGAAACCCTGTCTCGAAAAACAAAACAAAATGAAAAAACACTTGGGTAGAAACTACAACTCTCTTCATTGTGGCCCCCAGAGAACACTCCTGCCCTGATGGCCAGTTTCTTCCTCATGCAGCTGGGTTATTTGAGGATGAAGAAGTGAAAATGACCAGTTGGAGGGAGGGAGGGAGGGAGGGAGGGAGGGAGGGGAGGGGGGAAGGATGGGAGAGGAGAGGAGAGGGGAGGGGAGGGGAGGGGAGGGGAGGGGAGAGGAGAGGAGGCAAAGTGCAAGCTACCAGTTGTTACTCAGGAGAGCTGAGCTGCCCAGAAATACTTCAAGAAATTCAAGACTCAAGGAAATGTGGCTGAGCTGGGCAGTGGCGGTACACTAGGGAGCCTGGGACAGGAAAATCAAGGGAATGGGGCTAGCCTGGGCTACATTGCGAAAGTCTGTCTCAATTATCAATAATAATAATAATAAACAATAATAATAACCACAACAAATGAAAAACATGACTGTAAGGACACGGTTAAAGGGCTGGACACCAAACTGTCTCCATGAAGAGGCCACTGTGTCCCCCTCCCATTGACAGTGTCGTCCCCATCAAACTCAAGGTCCCGATACTGCCTGCCAGCCGGGCGACTGCACCTCACAGGAGAGGAGACTGTGTCAAAGCACTTCCTTGGATGGACCCAGTTAGCCTAAGTTGGAGCGGACGGTCACTAGAAGCTGTCACCAATGACCAGACGCAGGCCCTGTCACGTCCGTCACCAACGTTTTAATAAGAGATGAATGCACAACGCACATCCGGCTTCCTTGCAGTGTGTGCATCGAGCCATGGGTCGGTTTCCTCTGGCCTTGGATGGGGCCTGGCGGTTTCCTTCCTTCCTTCTTCCCCCAGAGCGTTTCCTCCCTGGACCTCGGGAAAAGGCTCGTGCGTTTTGGAATCTGGGAGTACACATGGACTGCCGAGACCTCCCTCGGGTCCTTCCTCCCTAGGCCAAGACAATGGCTTTTCCCCTCCCCTCTGACATGGACTTTCCTGATCCTTGCGCCAAGGCGTCCTCCCAGGACCCGCCTCTGTAGGGCCAGTGCTGCCCTTGACAGACGGGACATGAGAGAAAGCGGAGGCAGACCCGGAAGGAGCAGCGGACTTCTGGCCCCAAGACTGAGTGGCCTGCAGTGGGTGCTTCACCCTGGAGACCCCTCAGCCCGTGCAGCTGTCTTCACACAGCATGGTCCTGAAGCCTGAGTAAACTGGGACTCACCATTCAGTAGGGCTGAAGAGGGAGCCAGAACAGAGGGCCCAGAAAGCCCTTTGCTACTTCAGCAGAGACTGGCTTTGGGTTTGAATCTCCCCTCGGCCTCAGTTTCCAATTTCCAGGTTGGGGAACGAGGTAACAGCTTTCTGAGGCGATGCCCTGGTGGGCACCTAGCTCTCCCCAGAGACATAATAGGACCCTCTGCAGCCAGAGATAGCGACTCCAGAGGGAGGGGGCCAGGTGGGGGCTGCTTGGCTCAAACCAGATGCACATTTATCTGCCAGTTTCCACCCGGCATGCCCCAGAGAGACATCTAGAAGGGCCCAGCCAAGGAAGCAGTGGGCGTCTCTGGCTCCATAAAAGCTGTTTGGGCCAGACACTAGCTCACCTTAATTCCAAAGAAAGCCTGGGGCCAGGGAGCAGAAGAAACCTACTGGACGAAATGGCAGGTGTCACAGGGGTCTGGGCCCGGACTGTATCTACGGAGCTCTGTGGGTGGTGGCTCTCCAAGGGTATGACAGGGTAACTATATGACATCTGCTCAGCTGGCCCTGAGCATCCTGGGACCCTCCCACAATAGCAGTTTCCCCATGCAGATGCACAGTGATGTACAAACCTTCCCCCACCACAGAGAACCCCCTGGAGTGAATGCCACCCCGTCTTCCCGGGGTGGGTGACCCTCGATGAACATGGCCAAACACAGCTAAGACACAAAACCCTGTTGGTCCACATCACCCTCTTGGGTAAGTTCTCGATGTCGGCAGTGACCGTAAGTGGCCCAGCTGGGCTCTGCCAGCTCCCTAAACTCAAAGACCAGCTCAACCCCCAGGGGTCGGTCATCATTCCTGAGAGCCAGAGTTCGACCTGGGGACAGCCGCACTGCTGGTCCCCCGACCAACCATCTCCTGGCCCCACTCCCGGTGGCTGGACTCCTGCAGTCCCCGGCCTTTGGTCTCGATGGGCAGAAAGCAGGAGGCCACGGCAGCCAGGAGGCAGCAGCCGCTGTAGACGGCCAAGGTCAGGTACACAGAGGATTCCAACATCACCTAGGGAGGGAGAGGGAGGTCGAGAACATCTCAGAGCCACAGGCAGGCCATATGACTGACAGCAAGCTGAGCACTTCACACACACACACACACACACACACACACACACACACACACACACACCTGCAATGTTTCACACACAGGAGACTGAGGCTCAAGAGGATAGACAAGCCACCAGGTATGTGATGCACATTTCTAATCCTAGCACTGAGAGGCTGAAGCAGGAAGACTTCGTGAGTTCAAGGCCAGCCTGGGCTACAGAATAAGACATATCTCCACAGATAGCCTAAGGAGCATATTCAAGTTTATATAATGAGGATAGGGCTGAGATTTGAACTCAGGTCCATTAGTCTTAAGATTCTGTACACTGGCTGGGCAGTGGTGGCGCACGACTTTAATCCCAGCACTCAGGAGGGTAGGGGCAAGAGGATCCTGAGTCCAAGATAGTCCCAGATATACAGTAAGACCCTGGGTCAAAAAACCAAAACCAACCAAACAAGACTATAGTCACTGCTGGCTGCCTCCTGGGTCTACACTGAGGGCAACACTTGCCTGAGCAATGAACGGAGTTATGAGGGCGCCCACTCTCGCCATGCCGCTGCAGGTACCCAGGCCCAGTGCCCTCGTCGCCGTGGGGTACACCTGGAATGTCAGTGTGTCAGCCAGATGTCCTGGGGAATGCAGAAATCCCTCACCCCTTCCCATTCAGAATAGACAGGACTAACTCCCCTGGGCAGGATGGGAAATGAGTAAAGGAGGTAGGAGGTTCCCCCAAGGCAGAGAGCACAAGGTTGGCCGTGAGCAGGAGCCCATCTACCTCTTTGTTTTTCACTGGGGGGAGGTACTCCACAGTTGGATTTTCTAGTTAACAATGGTGGGGGTGGGGTGTAGACAGAGTGTTTGCCTGGCATGGTGAGGCCCTGGGTTCCATCCCAGTATAGTGGAAAAAGCTATGCATACAGTTCAGTAGGGAGCGCTGGACACCATGTATAATACACAATACACACGCATAATTACTGATGATACATAGGTGTCTAGCACATGGCTGGTACTCCATATAGAACGAAGAAAGGGATTAATTAATACTACAGTTCTGTTTCTCTCTGCTGGAGAGCTTCAGCAGTTCCAAGCTGAACTCGGCAATGACCGCTCTCCTGCAGGCGCTGTGACCTGTGCTTATTTCAGCCACACTGCATGAACCTCCTGCTCCTCCCAAGCTAATGGAAGCAGGACACAGGTGGGGTGCACTGCACCCCAAGACGCTTCTGCATGTGCCATTTTGAGTGGCTTCACTCTGTTGGAAAAGCCGTTGGCCCTCTCCCACACCTGTGTCTGGTTTTCTTCACTAGTTTTGTTTGTTTGTTTCTTATTTTGTTGTCTGAGCGTGTGTTTGGGTAGATGACTGCCGTGTGTGTGTGTGTGTGTGTGTGTGTGTGTGTGTGTGTGTGTGCGCGCGCGCGCGTGCGCTCTTAGAGGTCAGAAGAGGGTGTCGGAGGCCCTGGAGCTAGAGTTATAGGCAATTGTCAGCTGCCCAATGTAGGGGCTGGGAATCAAGCTTAGGTCCTCTGGAAGACCAGTGTGTGCTCTTAACCACTGAGGCGTCTCTCCAGTTTCTAGTCTGGGTTTTCACAGGCTACAGAGACACCTACCACTTGGATGGGTTGTCACCTATTCAATTAGTTCTTCAGGGTCACCAATGGCCAGCTGGCTGAGGTTTAGCCGGGCTTAGAGAATGTAAAAGTTTTTAAAAGTATGTTTTTGTTTTATTTTGTTTTTCTCTTCTTTTTTTTTTTTCAGTACTGGGGTCAAATCCAGGACCTCCATCACTTTAACATTGAGCTGCATGTCCAGCTCACGAACATTGCAGAAGGTTGTCTCCAGGAAGTGAGGATGCAGGCCCCACCCCATTCACTTTGGTGATACGCACCTAGGTAACCTCTGGAATTCTTACACTGAGCTTAAAGCTTGTATGAGCAGAAAAAAAGAATGATTGCAAGATAAGTGGAAGTAATGAGGGGCCACAGGGGCCACCTAGAGCCAAGAAGAACTAATGTTCTGGTCTGACAGTTACTCCCCATCCCCACCGCACTCTTGGGCACCTCTCCTACCTCAGGTGTGTAAACATAGGCCGCTTGGAAGCCTCCAGAAATAAATGCTCTTGCAATGAAGAGTAAGAGGGTGAGCACGTTTCTGGGGAGGAGAAAACAGTAGGTGAGGTTTTTTTTTTTTTTCTGGCAAAGGTCCCCCCACCCAGCATATCTGCACAGACTCGCTCTAAGGGCTGTGACGAAAGCTCTCCTCTACAGTACCCTGCTCTCCATCCAGCACACCCAGCTGACGGATGGGAACACCTGCGGTACACAGCTCGGGACGAGAAAGGGGACGATGGTCTGAAGGGTTGAAATTCAGGCTGAGGCTCAGTGAAAGCGTACTGGCTTAGCATGTGCGAGGCCTTGGGTTCCAGCAGGACCGCAGCTGGCTGTCTTAAGGCATTCCAGATCCCTAACTCTGGGCTCTGTTGTTCCCCTCGATGACCCAGATGACCAACCCTTCCTGGTCTAAGCCCCACCTCTCCCTCCTCCTGTGGCCCACTGATTCTTCACTGAGATTGGTCTGGGGGCCCCTCAGGGGTCACATCTATATCCAGGGGCTCTTAGAAGTTGGAAAACTAGAGAAATGTATCTTCAGTAGGGTCTATTTGAAAAAAAGGTCTGTTTCCATCAGACAAATCACTTTGACACATGTACAACTTCTGTGGCCACACTGTACTCTTATTTTGAGTAGTCAAGATGTAGTGGTTTGAATAAGAATGGCCCTCATAGGCTCATAGATTTGGATACTTAGTCATCAGGGAGTGGCACTACTTGAGAAGGATTAGGAGGTATGGCTTTGTTGGAGGAAGTGTGCCACTAGGGGTGGACTTGGAGGTTTCAAAGCCCAATCTAGGCCCAGCATCTCTTTCTCTTCCTGCTACCTGCAGATCCAATGTAAAACTCTCAGCTCCTTCTCTAGGACCCTGTCTGCCTGCATGTCACTGTGCTTCCTGCCATGATGATAACAGACTAAACCTCTGAATTATAAGCCAGCCCCAGTTAAATGTTTTCCTTTATAAGAGCTTCTGTGGTCATGATGTCTTTTCACAGCAGTAGAACAGTGACTAAGACACATGAGAACTCTAAACTTGATGTTCTTAGAAATGAAACTGAGACACATGGTCCCTTGCTCCCCTGGCAGAGGCTTTGACCTTGAGCCTGACCATCTGCTAGTCCTGAAGTGCCATGAGCCTTATCCTGGTGAGGGGCTGGGGTTCCTCCTGACACCCACCTTCCAATGCAGATGAACAGTAGGAGGCTGCAGAGGGAGAAGATGATGAAACACAAGGCCATGGTCTTCTTGCGGCCCAGGCGGTCGATGACCCACAGAGTCACAAGGACACCTGCCAGGAGAGCAGGGACATGGTAGGAAGCTCCTCAGCGGGTTCCTAATGACCCACCCTGTGTCGTCTTCCACTCCTGAGATTGGACCAGCTGAGCCGAATCCATGAGCTCCAGGTTCTGGTCCAGCCCAGCTTTCAAACAATACAGCAGACTCTGGGGCAATGCCTGCTGCATCTCTGTGAGATTCAGTGAAGTGGGAGACCTGGGAAGCCACTTCCAGGTCCCCGATGTATTCAGAGCAACCAGGAGTTGAGTGGGTTCTATTTCAAGTCTCTCAGGGGAAGTGTGATATGTTATTAAAAGGAAAGAGGCAACTGATACAGGCATCTCGGGAGCCTGAGGCTTCAGAACTGTGCACTTCTCTATAAAGTACATGACCTCAGGTATTCCATTATCATAATGGGGAAGAGATTCCCACACACCTCAGCTGCAGATTTTCTGCCTGGCCCTTCCTTATTATGGGTGCAGACGAAGGCAATGGGCCCTGACATCAGTACGTGACCCTTGCTACGGGCCAGAATTGCAGTAGGGTTCTTGTGACAGTGTGTGGCTGCTTGCTGCAATAGCCCAGGAGTCTGGCTCTTTGAACAGAATGCTTGAAATTGACAAGCCTGACTTGTTAGCCTTCAAGTAGGGTCTGACTCTCAGGCTTCTCACCATAATTTGTAATGTGTATCAAAGAGCTGGAAAAATATCTTTTTTTTTTTTTTTTTAAATCCTAAACAGATGATAGACTTTCCTGCCCCAGCCTCACCTGGGAACTCAGACAGGGTGGTCCACAGTAGGTCCATGTAATCCTCCTTGCTCAGGTACTCACAGGCCAAGCTGCATTTGGCTTCCACCGCCTTTTTCCGGCTGGAGACTAGGGTGAGGAGAGCAGGGATGGTCACGCAATGTTGCACCACAGCTTCCTGCACCCGAGCCCTTTGTTGTGGAAATGACTTGTACAGTGTAGAGATGTGCTACATTTGTTTAGGCTGCATTTGTTTAACGATGTAAAGATGTGCTACATTTGTTTATGCTGTATTTGTTTAACAATGTAAAGTTGTGTTACATTTGTTTATGCTGTATTTGTTTAACGATGTAAAGATGTGTTACATTTGTTTAGGCTGCATTTGTTTAAGGATGTAAAGACGTGATGCATTTGTTTCACTTTGCCTGTCTAAGGCACCAGATTGGTCTAATAAAGAGCCAACTGCCCATAGCTAGGCAGGGGAGGGATAGGTGGGGCTGGTGGGCAGAGAGAATAAGTAGGAAGAGAAATCTAAGGCAAGAGGAAAAGAACAAGAGGAAGAAGAGAGGAGAGAACCCAGGGCCAGCCAGGCAGCCACTAGCCAGCAGACATGGAGTAGGACATACAGAAGGAAAGGTAAAAAGCCCTGGGACAAAATGTAGATGAAGAGAAACAGGTTAATTTAAGTTAAAGAAAAAAATAGCTAGCCAGAAACAAGCCTAAGCTAAGGCTGAGCATTCATAACTAATAAGTCTCCGTGCCATGATTTGAGAGCTGGTTGGTGGCCCAAAAGAAAAATCCTGGTATATCCCTTCTTGCCTGTGAACAATCGGCTGGGTAACTGACTGTAAAGATGACAGTCTGGCCAGGCAGTGGTGGTGTACACCTTTAATCCCAGCATTTGGGAGGCAGAGGCAGGTGGATCTCTGAGTTTGAGGCCAGCCTGGTCTACAGAGTGAGTTCTGAGACAGCCAGAGCTACACAGAGAAACTCTGTCTCAACAAAACAATAACAACAACAACAAAATTCCAGAGTTTGTAGTTTGGATCTGAGACACCACAGAAAGAGCTGGGGAGACAGACAGGCTCAGGTGTGAACCCCTCTGCACCCTGGTGAATTTTTATGCATTTTCTCCTATTTTGGAGTAGGCTGTGTAAGCATAGAGGGAAGAGGTAGACTGCTTAGCCGCTAATGCAATCCCAAGCTGTGTTACATCAGTCCCTGCTACAACAGTCAAGGACCCACTAAGGTGATTGCTGCTTTCTGGCATGGGATAATGACCCCCTCCATGTAATTAGTCTCCCCAAATTGCCTGCTCCCAACACAGCATGATGTGTTGGGAAAAACCCACAGGATTAAAGCCTCTTTGGGGAAATCCTGACCGGGTCCAGGAATTCTCATCTTTTCCCTTCCCCCACCTTAACTGCTGAATAACATCCCTCACCCCAAAGTTGACCCATAAAACAAGCTGTCTAAAAGTCCACCTGTGTGGATGCAGCACCCTCTCTCTTGAGAATCCCACACCACCTTGGGGTATGTACCAGTGTCTTTAACACATTCCAGCTCTCAGAAAACATCAAATTATTCTGAAGGACTGTACAACCAGGACAAGATCCAGGCTTCACCAGGCCTCTGAAAAGGACTCCTAGGCTGCTACTCCCCAGAGCACCCAGCTGCTGTGTCTCCTACTGTCAGGGACAACTGGATCTTTGTTGGTTTACCCCAGCAAATAAAAGTATTTACACACATGCATGCATGCACGCATGCACACATACATGCACACATCTCTTGTACAGGGCTGCTTCCCTGCTAGGCATAGCTGAGTTGTATAGCTCTTGAAGCCTGAAACATTCACCATGTGACTCTTGATGGAAAAAGGCAGCCAACTTCTGTCTTCTGACAGTGCAATGGACCCTCGGCTTAGCTCAAATGTCCACTGCCTGAGGGTCATCCCCTCTGCTCAGTCAGTACCAACCCTCCACAATCAGATCTGCAGCTGGGGTGCTTTTGCATAACTTAGCTTCTCATTAACACCCTGTTACCACGGGGCTGTATCATCTAAGACCTGTAATGAATGAATTATGTAATGAATTGTGCTGGACAGATTGAACCCAGGCCCTCAGGGCTTGCTAAGTGCATACTTTACCACTGGGGTCCTTCCCAGCACCCAGCGTGTATGAAACTTGTCACCCACGATCCCTTAGACTTTACACGCAAACCCTGAAGAAACTTGGTTTTTTTACCCTCTGCCCTGAATTCAATGTCAGAATCCCAACGTTGCCTTCAAATAGAACCGACTGGAAGGCTGCACATCTGCATGCACACATTTCTCTTTATTTCTTTAATTTGTCTGGTGATTCCTGCTTCACAATACAATCCCCCGGGGAACTTTTAAACCTGACTAATGCATGAACCTCACCCATGCTGATTAAATTTGTCTGGAGAGGGTTTAAATGGCGCTGGCATTGTGTCAAAGTTCCTGCTTGCCTAGCACGCAGGAAGCCCTGGGTTCCAGCCCCAGTGGGAAATCCCCTAGTAGGGCAGCGGTGGAGCTCCGCCCCGGCTGACTTGTTCTCACAGGAGAAGGGCACATTAGCTGCTGCCCAGGATCACATGCATAAAACCAGGACCTGTGTTTGGGGCCCTTTGTGGGGATTTGGAGAGACTGTTTCAGCTCTGCACCAATCCTCGACTTAAAGGCCATTATTACTGAAAAATGGCTCAGGAGACCCCAGGGCGGAGGCAGCCCGGGGCTGGGGGATCCTCTGTAGACAAGCTCC
>CABHPP010167667.1:0-32058 GCA_902168425.1 Peromyscus attwateri
GACCTGCTTAGCGCCTTGCAGTACTATGAGAAGTACCCACAAGGGAGGGAATTTTCAGGTAAATTTCAACCTGATTGCTCTGTGTCCTGCAACCAAAGCGTGTTGTGTCTTTGCAATTGGTTTTACCATCAAGTTCTGGTGGGCAGCCAAAAACAATGGTGCCCTGTGTCGTTTTGGAAGCCTCTGCCACCTCCTTGACTAGTAACTCCAAAGGAGGTACCCCACATCTTGCACTGAGGTTTTCATATAATAACCCATGTTTTCTGAGGGAAGCATTGCCCATCCATTCCAAGGCCCTATGTTCAAAGCCTGTCTTAGTAAGAAAGCAATAATAATACGTTTTAAGAAAATCTATATAATTTCTGACATCACACCTAGGAGGACATTGCAGGGAGAGTTTCTACATATGGAATTAACGGTAGAAATTATAAAGAAAAAAAAAAGAGCAGATTAAACAAAATTATTTTGGAGAGTGAATCTAGCTACAGAGACCAGGATAGCCTCAAATGCACAATCTTCCTGCCTTAGCCTTCCAGGAAGGTGCTAGATTATAGATATAAACCACCATGCTGACTAAAAATAGACTTAAGTAAAAATATAGAGATATAGATATAGCTGGGGGGACGGGGTGGCACATGCCTGTAATCCTCGCACTTCAAGGCTGAGGTAGGAGGATCAGGGGTGCAAGGCTAGCCTCAGCTATGTAGCGAGTTCAAGACCAGCCTGGGTTGCATAAAGATACTTTGTCTCAAAACTGAAAGCAAATAGAATTTAAGTCTTTGCTAGATAAGTTACATTTACAACCGAGGGAGGGATAACATCTATACAAAGAGTGCCCTCAAGTCAACAAGAAAAATGACTGACACGCCTCAGAGTGAAAGGAGGGCCCAAGAGGATTCACGTTAGGAGGAAGTAGCTACAAAGGCCAACCAGGATATGAAACTGTGTCAGGGCTGGGCCAATGAAGGCAGTGTACACGCTAAGGAAGCTCTTGCTGTCCAGGTGGGACAAGCACAGCTGCTTCTGAGGTGAATACCCTTCTGTATTTGTAAATAGACAAAGCCCTCCTGGAGGGCACAGTGGATCAGATTTCACTTGGCCCAGTGACTACATTTTTAGGAGTTGATCCTAAAGCAGCGACTAAACAAAGGTGTCCGAAAAGACATCCAGGACAACTTTGCAGAGTCAGGAAATGAGAAAGGAAGCCAGGCACCGTGGTTCACACCTGCAGTTCCAGCCCGCGGGAGGCTGAGGCAGGAGGATGGAGGGTGCTAAGCCTATCTGGACTAATTGGTAAGAACTTGTCTCAAAACAAACAAACAAACAAACAAAAGTCAAAACAAACAAGTAAGACAGAGATGGCCATGTGGTGGCATGCTTGCCTAGCATGCAGGATGCCCAGGGTTTTATCCTCAGTGCTATCAACCAGCATAAACCAGCACACCTTTAATGCTGGCACATGCCGGCACTTGGGAGGCAGAGGTAGGAGGACCAGCTCTTAAGGGTCATCCTTGGTTAGGCAGCAAGCTGGAGGCCAATCCGGCTCACGTGAGACTGACCAGACTCCACCAGAGGGCTTGTTTTCTTTTCTTTCTTTCCTTTTTCTTTTTCAGTTTTGGTTTTGGTTTTGGTTTTTTGGTTTTTTCGAGACAGTGTTTCTCTGTGTAGTTTTGGTGCCTGTCCTGGATCTTGCTCTGTAGACCAGGCTGGCCTTGAACTCACAGAGATCTGCCTGGCTCTGCCTCCCGAGTGCTGGGATTAAAGGCTTGTGCCACCACCGCCTGGCGAGGGCTTCTTTTCTGACCTCATCTCCTTCTTCCTACTCCGGCTTCTGACTTGAGAATTCTCTCAGGTTCTTCCCTGGCCTCAGTGTGTTAGAGGATAATTGTGTTGTTTATCAACCAGGTAGCAACTCCGTAACTCTGGCCAAATAAACAAAGATTGCTTTCATAGCTCTGGGGCCTCTGATTTCAATGATTATACCAGTTTAAGCCTCTTCTGGGATACCTGGGGAGATAATTTCTCACCAAAAGAGTGGAGGGGGTGGACAGAGAGACAGAGAGCTAGAGACAGACAGAGAGGAAGAGAGGAAGTGGAGGGATGGAAAGAGGGTGATCTGTAATTTGTCTAATTTTTCTGTTTCTAGTTTGGGGCCAAGAGTATTCTCATATGAGCTTTCCGACTGGGTGTGTGTTAACTTCCAATGGGCATATGCAATAGAGTTGGACCAGCGTCAGGTCTTCGGCAGGCACATACTTGGCTTTCGAGGGTACTGGACCCCAGCTCTGATGTGGCAATGGTAAAGAACAGCACATACCATAAAGGACTGGTCCAGCTGAAGTGCTCAGAACCGGTCCCTTTAGATCAGCCTAACACAGTGCGCCGTGGGATGGGAACAGGAAACAGACCCACAGGGCTTGCTCTTGTGAACCTCCGAGGGCTGTGCAGTGAATCGGAGTCGTGAGGAGCCGGGGTTGCCAGGTGTGAGAGACACGCGTGGCTGTTCCAAGATGGACACAGGACACTAAGGGGGGCTTTGCCGTGTGCACTTGTAGTTTTCTAAGAGCAGGCTGAGGCTGTACCTCGGAGGCAGGGTACCTGCCCAGCATGCATGCCGCCCTGGGCGCTCTCCCGGGTCGTGCATGCTTCCTTCACCATCTTCCTTTGTGGTGAATGTTGCTTTGGTCGAGGCTGATGGTAGAGGCTGGACCATCACAGCTCCCCTCTCGTCTCTGGGCCTCAGGATCCTTATCTGTTTATCCAGACGAGTTTTGTTCTCCCATAGCCAGGCTGGAGGTCTAGCCTTGGCAGAAAAAGGCCTGGAGTCCTAGGGCTTTCGTCTCTGGGATACTGAAACAGAGTCACACATCTTCACTGCCCAGACAGGCGTCCCTCCTCGGTGAGCTGGCTGGCTGGCCTGGAAGTCCCTGTCCTCTGTCTTTGGCCCACAGTGGCCCAGGAAACGATCCTCCCCTCTGCTGAGTGGCAGCAAGAAAAGGGGGGGAAGGCTCATCTCCAGCTGGCCAGGGAGATAGGTCTTCTTGTGCCCATGAACCCCTCCCTCCCCACAGGCCTGTCGACAGGGGCTTGGGATCAGTCAGAAAAGTCAGGCCGCTCACTAGAGCCAGGGGACATGAGGCCCCTTTGCCAGACTGAGTTCTGTCCCTGGGAACAGCACGGTGCCCAGCCCCACCCCTTGCTCCGTGCCCCCTCCACTGCCGAAGACTTTGACCTTGTGTTCCAGTCCTTGCTGGTGGGCAGAGGGCTGAAGTCAACACACCCCAGAATCGGGAGCATTCCTGCGGGAACCAAGAACCTGCGACCCCACATCTTTCTTCTCCAGACACGCAGCACGAGAGGTAAGTGGCAGATGTATGCTTGAGCTGGGGCAGGGGACAGAGCAACATGGCGTCTTCCCCAGGTCAACAACTGTGTTTGAAATTGGTGACCCAAAAAAAAAAAAGGGACAGGCGAGAAAACATCCTTCAGAGAGATGGCACTGTACCCCTGGAGTCAGATGGGAACAGCCGGTTAAGAATGCCACCTCTCCAAGCCTCAGTTTCCCCTGATCTGAAACATGGAATCTTTTGTTTGTTTGTTTGTTTGCTTTTTGAGACAGGGTCTCTCTGTGTAGCTCTGGCTGTCCTGGAACTCACTCTGTAGACCAGGCTGGCCTTGAGCTCACAGAGATCCGCCTGGCTCTGCCTCCCGAGTGCTGGGATTAAAGGCATGCGCCATCACGCCCGGCTCGGAACTCAGAATCTTTGAACAAAGTTCTTTATTATAGTATTGATTAATTGATTTGGTAAGGGGGACTCGCACATGCTGCACTCTGCTTGGGGAAGCCAAAGGAAAACTCTGGGACTCGCTTCTCTTCTTCTGCCATGCGGGTCTCAGGAGTGACACGCAGGCTGTCAGGCTCAGTGGTAGGCGCCTTCACCAGCTGAGCCATCTTGAAGGCTCTGGGATGTGGGACTTTGACTCGTCTTACAGGGTGAATTTGAGAATTAGAAGGCGGTTGGATATAAAATGCCTGGTGCTGAGCTGAGCCTAATAAACACACCCTAAAGGGTCTTTGTCATCACGCTGGGGAGGGGTGCTTGATTCTCAATCCAACAGTTGTCCCAGTTCAAAGACAAACTGGAAATAGCCACTGCACAAGCCATATGGTGTTGCCAGGCAGAGCTGTGGCTTCTTGGTTTTACAAGTCCTTCATGTTTTGCTAAGAGCACGTGACAATCAAAGGCACAAGCTGCCTCCTCCGTCCGGTTGCTTTCTAGGGGACAAAGGTTATACGCAGAGACACAAAAAGGAAAAGTCAGGGCCAGCTGATTGCTGTCTGCTTAAAGATTCACAGAGTGCAGTGGGACACCCGCAGGCCGAACTGGATGAGATCTGAGCGCGTCCCCCACAGGCGGTGGACGCGCTCCTTCAACTTCTGTCCCTGGCTTAGGATGGCAATAAAGGACATCTCCTAGGGCAGCCAGCTGTAAGGATGAAGGGCTTGTGTCTTCCTGATGGTGGGGTCCAAAGAGGCTCTCCTGTGCCATGCTTGTCCTGACTTCATCATCTCTCTCTGTCTGTCTCTCTCTGATAAAGGCAATATAGCCCCACTGGTTCACCTTCGAGGATACACACTCCAAGCACTCTTGATTATAGTAACTGGCCCAAAACAGGAGCATTGATTGCCTCACCAATATAAAATGTCATCAACCGCAAGGAAACGGTTGACTTAATAACAGAACTGTGCACTTGCAGGCCCAGAAGTTCATTACTACAGGCGTGGATGAACTTACCTGAGGCTGGGTCCACGGCTTCTACAGTCTGGCTCCTGCTCCTAATGAGGACTGCATGCCTTTTACCGCACTCCAATAACAGCTACCCATGTCGGCGTCAAATGTGATTCATTGCTAGCACGTGCTTCTAAAACAACTGTGTGGGACTCAGAACCTTCAGGCTGGGAGCTACTCTCCCTTATCCAGTCAGGTCCAGTGACCCGGCTAGGCTCACACAATCAGTGTGTGTCAGAGCTAGGCTGAGCGGAGCATGTCCGCCCTGCTAATCCAGCACACTATGAGCTTCTGTGTACTGTGTGCTATGTAGTGTGTGCTGAGTACTATGCGCTGAGTACTGTGCTGTATACTAAGTACTGAGTACTGAGTGTTGTATACTAAGTACTATGTACTGAGTGCTGTGTGTTGTGTACTGTGCACTGAGTACTGTGTGGTGAATACTGTGTAGTGTGTGCTGAGTACTGTGTGCTGAGTGCTGTGTACTGTGCACTGTGTACTGTGCACTGAGTACTGTGTGTTGTATACTGAGTACTTACTGTGCACTGAGTACTGTGTGCTGTATACTGAGTACTGCGCACTGAGTACTGTGCTCTATACTAAGTACTGAGTACTGCACACTGAGTACTGTGCTCTATACTAAGTACTGAGTACTGAGTGTTATATACTAACTACTGTGTACCAAGTACTGAGTGCTGTGTACTGAGTACTCGTACTGGGTACTGGGTACTATGTACTGAAAGCCCACCAGGCACCGTAACAGGAACCACTGCAGAGCCTGGAGTTGAATCCTCAAGGCAGCTGATGAGATTGGAGTGACTCCTGTTTTACTAATGAAGTGGTCTTGTCCTGGGGGTGGGGGTGCAGAGGGGGGGATAGGAAACCCCAGCACCCAAGGGCAGACTTCAAGCTGCCACCCTCCGTGTGTGGACTCAGGCCCCAATTTGGCGTCAGAAACCCCGGCCGAGTCCAGCCTTTGTGGCCTGCAGCCATCCCCCTTAGCAAAACTAGGCCGTACTGAGAATGTTCCGCTGTCCAGGACCCCGGCCCGCGTTGCCAAGAGCTGGGGTCTGTGGGAGGCCAGCTGAGTGCAAAGGAGGCGAGGTTGAGCTTGGCCCTTCCGGACACACACAACCCCCTTGTTCTGCCTCGCGGGAGCTGGCTGAATGGCGCGAGGTCAAAAGCTGCTAGGCCTAAAACATCGGAAGGTGCAGCCAGCTCAGTACTCCAAGACAGTCGCATTCCTCTGCCGGAAGAGCAAGTTCTGAGGGCAAACCCTACATCAGGCGTGCTCAAAGCCGCATCGGCCAGCTGGCAGCCTGGCACACAGTAGGGGTGCAGCAAAGGTGTGCTGCATTTGCGTTAAATTCCAACACTACCACTTGGTGGCGCTGTGTGAGGCACTTCAGGGCTTTATCTGTAGCGTGGGACTAAAAATAGCAGCCCTGACCTCGGAAGGACACAGGAGGCTTAGGTATGAGGATGTGTGAGGCTGTAGTTATGAGGCAGGAGCACAGTAGGTGCTCCCTCAGGATGGGAGCCCCTCCTCTGCACCAACCTATTTTGCCATTACTGTCGTCCCTGTCCACTCCTGAGGTGTGTCTCACTAGGCTGCAACTTAGTAGCTTGCCCAGGGTTGACAGCTAGCAGGGCTGAGCCAGTACCCCTGACCACTGGACCACCCTGTGTACCGGTGGCTGGGACCCACCTTGGTGGTGCGGCACCCAGGGAGCTACTGCGATTATCAGCTGAGTGACTTTCGGCAAGTGATTTGCCTCTGCACACCTCCACGCTTCTACTTGCAAAACAGGGACCTGGAGGATGGACAGACGGCCAACAGTGAAGAGCATGTGCTGCTCTTCCAGAGGACCCAAGTCCAGGTCTCGGGGCTCACAATCGGCTGTAACTCCAGCTCCAGGGGATCTGATGCCCTCTTCTGGCCTCCACTGACACCTTGCACTCAGGTGCGCACCCACACACACACACCACACACACACACACACACCACACACACACACACACACACACACACACACACACACACACACACACACATTGGTGAAATTATTAAGGCCACTCCACGTAGTTAAAAGGGAGGTTTATTTTGTGGTGTAACTTACAAGTGAATGGATAGTTTACAGAGTCTGGGAAAGGCATAGCACAGTCCAGCAGTGTTCTCTAGAGAACTCTGCTCGGTCTACCTCCAGGGTCTTGGGTTCAGGAACCAAGAGAGCCGGCGCATCCGGATCTCGGGTCTTCAGGGCCCTCTTTTGGCCCCGCCTTGTAGGCGTGACAGTTACCGAAGCCTCAATGGGGGTTGGAACTTCCAGATGAAAGCTGGAATGGCTACCCACTACACACACACACACACACATTAAAAAAAAAAAAAAAAAACACTTTTTTAAAAATTGGGAGACTACCTCTTACGTTCTACAATCTTGGACTCTTAGTTATCACCCACGGAAGCGACTCGGCAGTGTGTCTGGTGCTTTCTGAGCCATCAGGAGCCCACCATGGTGGCAGTGATGACAGTGACCCTCAGTCCACTCTCTCCTCTTGCAGGCTGGTGGGATGCGTGTGGTAGTGATTGGAGCAGGAGTCATTGGACTGTCCACGGCCCTCTGCATTCATGAGCGTTACCACCCGAGGCAGCCACTGCACATGAAGATCTACGCAGACCGCTTCACCCCGTTCACCACCAGTGATGTGGCTGCGGGCTTCTGGCAGCCCTATCTCTCGGACCCCAGCAACCCACAGGAAGTGTGAGTAGGGGGTCCCATGTGGTAGTCTGGGGGCCCATGAAGCTGAGTTCACAGAGGGAGCCTTTCATCACAGTCCTCATCACCAAGGACAAGTCCTTTGTAGAAGCTTTGACCTGACGACATGTGTCCCAGTGCTTGGGAGGAGAGGGAAGGGGGTTATAAGTTTGAGGTCATTGAGGGCGACAGGAGACTCAGATTAAAACATAAACAACCAGGTGAGTGCACCTACCCATCATCCCGTAACTCAGGAAGCAGAGGAAGGGGAAGTCACTGCAAGCTGGAGACTAGCCTGGTCTAAAGTTCTGGGCTAGCCAAGAGTACATAGGGAGACTCTGTATGTTTGTTTGTTTGTTTTGCTTTGTTTTTTGAGACAGGGTTTCTCTGCATAACAGTTCTGACTGTCCTAGAACTCAGTTTGTAGACCAGGCTGGCCTTGAACTCACTGAGATCCACCTGCCTCTGCCTCCCAAGTGCTGGGATTAAAGACGTGCGCCGCCACCACCACCTGGCTTTGAGACTCTGTATTTTAAAAAAAGCAAATAAATACAGAAAGAAGAATAAAATAGTAAGAAATAATGAGCTGGGCAGCAGACACAGCTGTGGTTCTGGATCCTCTGATAGCCATCTTGGGCATTGTTGATTCCATCCTGCAAAGAGTAAGACCACTACCATAGTTTTGTTTGTTTGTTTGTTTGTTTGTGTTTTGAGACAGGGTTTCTCAGTGTAGTTTTGGTGCCTGTCCTGGATCTCGCTCTGTAGACCAGGCTGGCCTCGAACTCACAGAGATTCACCTGGCTCTGCCTCCCGAGTGCTGGATTAAAGGCATGCACCACCACCACCTGGCACTACCACAGTGTTTGAGCCAAGTATTATTAAAATACTGGCTAAGATGATGGACACTGGCCAGGTCCATACCCAGGATTCCCAGAGAATGGCTGCATATACCCTGACGTACTTCCTGCCTATGTGTGTTCAAGCACATCCTGTGCAGCTGGGGCAACCAACCTTGTTTACAGAAGTGAAAACACATGGTTGTTCATCTTACATGAAGAGCAACACAAGTTATCTGTCCTTGGGCAATTGGGTTCACAGGTTAGAGGCATTTCTGTTTTATGGATCTCTTAAGCACAGTGATTTAAACTTCCGCCCTCTAAGGCATCACCGCAGGCTGGTCCCGACACTGGAACAAAGAGTGGCTGGGGACATGGCTCAGAAGGCAAAGTTGCCACTCAAGTCTGACCACCCGGGGCCAGATCCCCAGAACCCACTTCAGAGCTGGCTGTAGTCCCTCACATCAGTAACCTCAGGCTGTCCTTGCTGGGGAGACTCCAGGAGGACGCCAGAGATGGAAGACCAGGGCAGCAGCCAAAGCTATTGTCTGACCTTCCCATGAGGACCACAGCAGGGGTGTGTGTGTGTGTGTGTGTGTGTGTGTGTGTGTGTGTGTGTGTGTGTGAGAGAGAGAGAGAGAGAGAGAGAGAGAGAGAGAGAGAGAGAGAGAGAGAGAGAGAGAACACAGGAAATAAATAAATAGTGCTAATGACCGTGCATGGTCCATTCTGTGATGAGTTCTGTGCACTGGGACCTTTGCTGTTCTTCCTTGAGCTGGGTGGCTTGCAATGCCACAGCACTGATGAATCCAGAGCCAGAGCATTGAGGATGTTGACTGAAGAAGGTACGAAGTCCATGATGTGTGTTTAGCAGCTGACAGGTGTCAACAACAACCCCACAGTGAATGGCATCACGCAGACCCTAAGGCTCACTCCTGTCAAGAAACTCTGAAGCCATGTTTCTGTCAATGGTGTTGCCTCCATCTCGTGTCTTTTATCCTCAAACACAGCTCCCAAGGTCACTTACAAGGATGTCTCCCTTTTTTTTTCCCCAGACAGGGTCTCACCATGTAGCTCTGGAACCTGCTATGTAGATCAGGCTGGCCTCGAACTCAAAGATCTGTCTGCCTCTGCCTCCTTCTAGGATTTTAAAGGTGTGTACTCCTACAGATAGCCTTGATATTAGCTTCTTGAAGACCTGTAACTGCAGAGAAAACTAGGGACCGACCAGTCACAGAGGCTTCGGCCAGCATGCACGGGGACAGCCTGACTGGATTGGAGCCAGCTGAGTGCCTGAGAAGAGAGACAGCAAGTCAGTGTCTGTCCCACCTTCCCCCCCCCCAACCTGTGCTCACAGTGGGGGTGCTCAGTTCCAGGCTGCACTATGTGGTCCCCAATTCTCAAAGCAGTGTGAGCCCAAGCCCCAGGCATGCTCCTCAGGAGTGCACAATGGGGATGCTTTTCTTCCCGGGTTTCCATCGGGGAAGCCAGGCAGGGGAGAGCTGTTTGGAGCACTGGAGGAGTGAGCCCTGTGGATGTCTGGGTTTTGCACACAGCCTCACCGCAGCGCGACACAAACTGACCTTCTTAACAGTTCTGCCCAGGGCGCTGCTGAGTGACCAAGACTCTGGTGCCATTTTGATTAGGAATAAGTTTGGGGTCACAAAGAAAGAGACCAAGAGAAGACCAAACATACACAGACAGGACGTGCATTCGGATTTTCATTCTAACTCAAGTGGTGACTGTGTCTTTTCCCCATTGGCTGGGGTCCAACCTCTCATTCTTTGTGTGTGTGTGTGTGTGTGTGTGTGTGTGTGTGTGTGTGTGTGTGTGGTTTGTTTGCTTGTTTTTGATTTTGATTTTTGAGACAGGGTTTCCTCTGTGTAGCCCTGGCTGTCCTGGAACTCTCTCTGTAGACCAGGCTGGCCTCGAACTCACAGAGATCCACCTGCCTCTGCATCTGGAGTGCTGGCATTCAGTTGGGTAACTGAGTCTAAAAAGAATTGGTGCACAAGAAACAAAGGGGGAGAGGGGTCTCAGCTCCAGGTCATTGTCATATTCCTTAAAGGTCATACAAGATGGGGAGCAAACGAGATTTTAATTCCTTGACCTAAACTCAGGTTTTACAGGAATCGGTAGAAGAGACTCACACGCGCTTTTTCTTACCCTTCCAGGGAGTGGAATCAGCAAACCTTCGACTACCTGCTGAACCACGTCCACTCTCCAAACGCCGAAAAAATGGGCTTGACCCTAATCTCAGGCTACAATCTCTTCCAAGATGAAGTTCCGGTGAGCGTCCTTGACTGTGAGGGCAATAAGCGATGGCACAGAGACACTGCAGAGCTAGACCACTCTGTGGGTAGGAAGAAAGGGTGATTGGGGACCAAATTGCCAAGGCTATCTCTCGGGGTGTACGGGGAGACAGAGAGAAGAGCAAGATGGGAGAAAAGCAGGTAGTTTTTACGTCAGCAGGGTGGGGAATCAGCTGATACAGGCTGCAGGATTGAGCAGGAACTACCTGTCCTTGCCCAAGGTAGCTGACCTTTGAGGGGAGGTTAAGGGAGTTTCCTGGAAGATTAGGGGTGTTCCCTGTTCTGCTTTTCTGGTGAACAGAAACCCACCTTTAGGCTTGTTTAGCCAATAACAATCTATCTGCTTACCCGCCAAAGTCCTCTGTTTAGGACAATGTCACCAGCACTGTCGTGTGGGTGGGTGGGTGATTTGGATCTAACAGGGCACAGATGGGGCTGAGCCAAGGGAGCATTCAGAGGTCACAGACACGGGTCCAAATCAGTTCTTTCTTCCTATCTATCTATCTATCTATCTATCTATCTATCTATCTATCTATCATCTATCTATCTATCTATCATCTATCAATCTATCATCTATATCTATCTATCTATCTATCTATCTATCTATCTATCTATCTATCTGTCTATCTATCTGGTGGAGTTGAGGGTCGGGGCTTTGTACGTGCTAGGCAAGTATCTTGTTACTGAGCTACACCCCAGCTTCAGATCCACTGAGACCCTCTGTCTCTCCCCTACACCTAGACTTTACCCCACCACTCACTCTGATGCTAAGTGGAGTGAGAGGCATAGACTTGAGCCAAATTGTGTGAGCTCAGATCTGAGCTCTGCCTCTTAGCTATGCGGCTTTAGACAAGTTACAATCTCTCTAAGGTCATTTGGCCCGTCTGTAAGGTTGGGCACAGCATCCGCCTCAATGGCTGGTTGTGAGGATCAAACAACAGAGCCAGAGAAGTAAACGCTGCTGACTGTCACCCAGCAAGCATCCTGTGAGTGTCTGTTATCCTGATGGCCAAGTCCACCTATCCCTGTGAGCCCGTCTCTGCTTCCACAGGATCCCTTCTGGAGAAACACAGTTCTGGGATTTCGGAAGCTGACCCCCAGAGAGATGGACATATTCCCAGACTACAGGTAAGATTCCTGTCGTGGGCCAAGACACTGGGGCATGACAGTTCAAACAGAACTGTCCAGAAGGCAGCCAAGAACAGAAGCACCAATTTGCTATCCCATCTCAGTCCTAGAGCCCCTAATACCCTGTCCTTCTGATGTCCAGCCCCTTCCTGGGATTCCTGGTGCACTGGGCTTTGGGCTGAAATGTCAATCAACTTTGTATCCATATGATGAATACTAGACACAGAGCTACCTGTGAAAAAAGGCTTATTTTTAGCTCTTGAGGATGCTTGTCACAATCCAGGGAGCAAAGAGAGGGGACGATGAGGTCCCACATAAAGGCCACTGATGGCCTAAGGACCTTTTCCTAACCCTAACCTTCTAATCCCATCATCTCAGGGCTACCACCTCAGAGACCAAGCCTGTGCCTATAGCCTTTGAGGGATGTTCAACATGCAAACCTGTCTTAGTTAGGGTTTTCTACTGCTGTGAAGAGACACCGTGACCACGGCAACTCTTACAAAGAAAACATTTAATTGAGGTGATGGCTTACAGTTTCAGAGGTTGATTATGGGGAGCATGGCATCGTGCAGGCAGGTGCTGGCTACATCTTGACCAGAAGGCAGCAGGAAGTCGACTGTCACACTGGGTGAAGCTTGAGAAAAAGACCTCAAAGCCCACCCCCACAGTGACACACTTCCTCCAAATAGACCACACCTACTCCAACAAGGCCACCCCTCCTAACAGTGCCACTCCCTTTGGGGGCCATTTTCTTTCAAACCACCACAGAACCATAGCACTCCACATTGTCAAACCACTCTCTCAAATGAGGAAACAGAACTTCAAAGAGGCTAAATGACTTCCCAGGGCCACAGAGCCATGTGACCACACTGGGATTCCAGCTCAGCCTGTGTGCTTCCACGATCCTGCCCGCTGGTCCTCTCCTCACCTGACCCCATTCCCCAAAACATCCAACTTCTATTTGCATATCCCAGGATGGCATGGTTTGATGGGAAATTCCTCCTTGCATTGAGCTGAACTCCCACCATCACCCCACAAATGCCACCTGGTAGCTCTAGCCACTGGGGACTCAGAGAATAATACCAAGCCAACCTAAAAAACCGCATATTCTGACCTCTTTCCCCTGCTCTGACTCTAGCTATGGCTGGTTCAACACAAGCCTGATTTTGGAGGGGAAGAGGTACCTGCCATGGCTGACTGAGAGGTAAGACCGAAAGCTTCCTTTGAGAAGGGCAGGTCCCAGGAACCAAGCTGTGGAAGAATAGTCACAGTGACAAACGCCAAGCCTGAGGAAAATCCCGGGGTGCTGTGTGGGAGCTGTCCCTGGTCCTGATCACCGCTGGGGGCTGAGGCAACGGTTCTGCACCCCGCAGAGCGTCAAGGCATCTGGGCAGATTTTCATTTGTTGTGCTTCTTAGCAACATCGCGCAAGCCTTCATGCTCATAAAGTGGATTGAAATGTTTTCTAGATAGATTTACATAGTTGGCATGAATTATCCTTTTTAAAATCTTTCTCTCCCTTTCATTTTTCTTCTCTAACTGCTCCTGCGAGTATCCCTAGAACAATGGGAAGTGGTGGAGCCAAGAACAGATGCCCCTGTCTTGTCACTGATGTTTTAATATGGATTGTGTTGTGTTCCTCATTAGCAAACATTAGCTGGGGGGGGATCGTGTACATTCCTATTAAAGGAGACTATATAGTTCCTATATTTTATTAAGATTTTGAAGAACTCTGAAATGGAGACTTTTGTGGTCTGGGAAGATCTTTTATTTTATGTTATTTTATTTATTTATT
Organism: Peromyscus attwateri; assembly: GCA_902168425.1. Lineage (NCBI taxonomy): Eukaryota > Metazoa > Chordata > Mammalia > Rodentia > Cricetidae > Peromyscus > Peromyscus attwateri. The sequence continues at coordinate 13,618 of CABHPP010167667.1, forward strand.
TTATTTTATTTATTTATTTATTTTGGTTTTTCGAGACAGGTTTTCTCTGTGTAGCTTTGTGCCTTTCCTGGAACTCGCTTTGGAGACCAGGCTGGCCTCGAACTCTTAGAGATCCGCCTGCCTTTGCTTCCTGAGTGCTGGGATTAAAGGCATGCGCCACCACCTCCTGGCTGGGAATATCTTTTAAAATACAGCTTTCAGGATCCTACTCCACACCTGCTGAGTCCAAGCCCCTGGGGCAACGGACCAGAATTTGGTTTTTGTCATTGTTTTTTTGAGACATGGTCTCACTATGTAGCCTTGGCTAGCCTGGAATTCTCTATGTAGACCAGGCTGACCCAGAACTCACAGAGACCCACCTATCACTGCTTCCCAAGTGCTGGGATTAATGGAGAGTCTCATGTCTAGTAGGTCCAGAATTTTGTATAAGTTGCCTGGGTGAGTGTAGCTATCAGCCAATCTTGGGAACCGTGTCGTGTGAGAGTTTTCCTGAAGACACACACACACACACACACACACACACACACACACACACACACACACGTGACTACTCACCCCAGATAGGGAACCCACAACAGGATCAAAGTCCAATTTGGTGAAAACCAATGAATGTATTGGGCTAGTAACAGGAGTTTGGGTGAGGGGTCATTTACAGGAGAAAGAATGACTCCAAGACACAGCATCATCAAACAGCACAGCCCAGCAGGGGTGAAAGCTGCCACCCTGGGGCTCTCAGCTCCTCTCAGAGGCAGCTGCCTGTCTGGGAGGATCTCCCCTGGGCTGCTCAGCTGGCCTGAGTCTCCTCCCTTAGCGAGGCATTGATTGTGTAACCTGGGGGAGGGGCCTCATGAATCTTGTGTTTCATCTTCCCGAGTCAAGTCGTTCATTAACCTCGTGTCTCAGGAGCCTTCCCACTCCTTCCAGGGAAGGGATGTTAACAAATCTGAGGGAATTGCACCACAGCAAACCATTGTGATGACGCTGCTACTCTTGTCCTTGGGACATTATGACCTCTGCCCCGCCTCTGCCCAGGTGTCCCATCATGAAGAAATTATGCGGTTAGAGCTTCTTCTGAGGGAACCCTCCGGATAGTTATGGTTTCTAGCTCTTTTGATGGATTCTCAGTGCCGGAATCAAACCCAAGGGCCTCGCATAGTCTGGGCAGACACGGCACCACTGAGCCCTTCTCTGGGACATTCAAAGGGAGGGATGGGTGTCCCCAGGCCCGCTGTCTCTGGTGTCATGCTCTGCAAAGGTGCATTGGACCCTGGTCCAACTCTGCCTCTTCTCCCCACACCCCTGAAGTCGGTCCCTTTTGATATAAAGCACTATGATGGCAGCAGAATATAACGGAAGAGGCCGGGGCTTGGGTCCCAATCTCTCAGTGCACTGCTCGCTCCGTGACTTTTAGGAAGACCCTTCTCCATCTCTCAGTGAGCGCCTGGGGCCATCCAAGAGGGCCTTGTTTTCAAAAGGATGATTTTCAGGCCACTGGTCCAGTCAGGTGCCCATGAACTAAATGGCCACATAGGGGCATCTCGTGGGGCTCTGTCCCTGTGCTGCCCTCTAGGAGGGATGTGGCGGAGAAGGGGCTGTTTTGATGTCTCTCATCATCCCAGGTTAAAGGAGAGGGGAGTGGAGTTCTTCCATCGGAAGGTGGAGTCTTTCGAAGAGGTGAGTGGCAGGGGTGTGAGGGATGGACGGTGGAGGGAGGAAGGGAAGATATTTCCTGCTGCTGGGTGAGAGACCCCTTCTTAGACTTCCGGGGTCCCTGCAGGCCTGCCCCAGGCTCTAAGCCTTGTCTCAATCCCAGGAGGCCTTGGGCATTCTGAGGGAGGAGGTGTCAGTCTTGATGTCGGTGGCGAGAAGGGAACAGTGAAATCACAGTGGCCAGACGGGACTGGTTTTGTCTGACCCCAGGTGGGTTTTAGAGTCAGAGTCAGCTCTACTCCACTCCACGGTTCAGACCCTTCCCTGCTTCCCACTGACATCTGGGTTGACATTTCTGCAGCGCCCAGGCACTCAGCTGGGACCACAGGCACACACCATCAGCATGAGCAGTGATGAGATCAGGGCCAGCACGTCCTATCAGGTCAGCTACGAGGCTTCATTTAGTCCCAGAATGCAGAGTGATGCTTGGCACAGGCAAAGGTCGGCACCTCCAACTGCTGGTGTTGAGCTCCTGGGGGTCAGGTCTGGCCCTGATGGACACTTGGGCTGACTCTGACACGGCTCCCCTTCCTGGTGGCTCTAAGACAGAACACACTTAGCAGTTTATGTGTCCATGATGGCCTTGAGGGGAGTCACCAGGGATGGGCTGGAAGCATGGGGGTGTTTACTGTGTCTGACTTGACAAGCGTTTGGGGGCATAGGCAGAGCCGAAGCCAGTGTCCTGGCAGAGAAAAGGTAAGAGGATCTTAAAAGGAGTCTGATGAAGGATAGAGCCACCTTGGCTTAATAGGAAGGTTTATTTATTTATTTTTTTATTTTTTTAAGGTTTCAGGGAAGTTCTCCTTCTACAGCACTCTCTGTCCAGCAGTCTCTCCTCAGGGTCACACGGCATCCTCACAGTAGCCTGTGAACATTATTGTCAGCTGAGTGGTAGTGGCACATACTTTTAATCCCAGCACTTGGGAGGCAGAGGCAGGTGGATCTCTGTGAGTTCAAGACCAGCCTGGTCTACAGAGTGAGATCCAGGACAGACAGGGCTACATAGAGAAACCTTGTCTTGGAAAAAAAAAATAAGAAGAAGAAGAAAGAGAGAGACAGAGAGACACACAGAGAGAGACAGAGAGACAGAGAGGGAGGGAGGGAGGGAGGGAGAGAGAGAGAGAGAGAGAGAGAGAGAGAGAGAGAGAGAGAGAGAGAATTATTGTCATATGAGAGTAGAGAGCAGTTGAGCCTCAAGGAGCTAAGGACATTCCTAACCAAGGTCCCTGGACCACCAGCACACCTCACCCAGCCCCCCAGGCAGCAGACAGCTGTGGTGTGAGAGTCTGAAGGGGCCAGGGCACGGCACAGTCCTCACTCCTCCCTGTCCCTTGTGCTTGCTGCCAGGTGGTAAGAGGAGGCACGGATGTGATCATCAACTGCACCGGGGTGTGGGCTGGGGCGCTGCAGGCAGACGCCTCGCTGCAGCCAGGCCGGGGCCAGATCATTCAGGTGAGATGCTGCGGTCAACGGAGAGCTGGCCCTGCCTGCTTCCGCCACTCCAAAGCGGGTGGACGGCGGTGTTGAGCGACTCCAACCTTTGAGGAGGTGACTTATTGAAGAAGTAGGGACCAACCTAGCCCCTGTACCCCAAATGTTCTGTTTTGGAATTTCTTGCCCAAAGCAAAGTCACAAAGTGGAGATGTTTTTCCAATGTGAGAGCCGTAGCACAGGCCTGAGTTATTAAGAAAACAGCGAACCTTTATGAAGTGCTTATCAAGGGCCAGATTCACACCTGAGCACTTGACAGAGTTGATCATTTAGGCCTTACCACAGCCCTCTGAGAGGGTCCTATCATATCACACGGCCACTTAGCTGGAGCACAGAGGTGTCAAGTAACGCGTGCAAGAATGCACAGCAGAAAAGAGTGAGACTGGGATTAGAACCCGGGTTAACTGGTCTGTGGGTGTCACCGTTATCCCATGCTTCTCATGATGCATGGGGACATATATATATAAACACATGATTGCCTATTTGTGGGCACACCGATGGGTGTGGCCACATGCACATGTGCGCGCGCGCGTGTGTGTGTGTGTGTGTGTGTGTGTGTGTGTGTGTGTGTGTGTGTGTGTGTTTGTTCCTGTGAGCTAAGGTTTTTCTATAGACACGTGGTGAGGACATGGGATGCTCCAGGGAACAAGGGGAGCTGTCTGTCAGGTGATCCTCGTGCAGTTCTGGGTCAGGGGAATGAGGGAAGCAAACGAAAAGGGGACCACCAGCCTCGCTCCGTGACGAGGTGTGTCTGCCTTGAATCAACAGGTGGAGGCCCCTTGGATGAAGCATTACATCCTCACCCATGACCCAGCCCTCGGCATCTACAACTCCCCGTACATCATCCCAGGGTAAATCTCTGACTGATCTAAGGTCACAGAGGGTACACTTTCATGGCCTCTTAACACTCCTCTCTGTGTTGTTTTGGAGCCTGTCCTGGATCTCGCTCTGTAGACCAGGTTGGCCTGGAACTCACAGAGATCCGCCTGGTTCTGCCTCCCGAGTGCTGGGATTAAGGGCGTGCACCACCACTGCCCGGCTTCTCCTCCAGGTTTTATACATGGGCTTGGGCAATGAAATCCCCAGGATGGTGGGATTCAGCCTTGATTGGACCTTACCTTGAGCATCCCTTTGGGTGGCAGTGGTGTAGAGCCAGGACAAAGACCCTAGATCCACAGGCCGTGACACCAAAGGCGGTGGGGATGGCCCCAGAGGGAGTGGGGAGAGCAATGGTGTTGACGGTGTTGATAATGTTGATCTCGGAGGTGATGGCGTCTATGGGGCAGTGTTGAGAGGTTGGCAGGGCTGTTGGTGTTGAATGACAGTGGCATGGTTATTGATGGGGAAAGATGGTGCTGATGGGGACGTTGACAGGCATAGGGTGTCAAAGTGGCGATGTTAAGGAGATCAGCGTTGTTGATGGTGGTGATGGTGGTGGAGGGGAATGGCATTTGGTGTTGATGAAGATGAACCATGTTGCTAGCATGATGGAGATGATGATTTCCAAGGCAGTGAGTGGTGTGGTGGAGCTGGATGCCTTGGGAGGGGAGGTGATTTTATTGGGGCGTGGCGGAGACGGCAATGTCATGGTGATGTTGCTTTGGTGGGATACAGGGTGACTGGGTTGGTGTTGATGATGATGCTGGTCATATGCTGCTGTATCTGTCCTTCCATGAGTTCTGGGGGGTCTGAACTCAGGTCCTCACTGCTGTGCTGCAAGTCCTTTGCTCCCTGAGCATCTCCATCGTTGATGGAGATGATGGTACTGTTGGCGAGGATGGTGCCGGGGATGGGTAGCACAGTGGGGTGATGGAGATCACAGTGGCTGTGGAGTGTGTTTAGCAGGGACAGTACTGTTGTCGATGATGGTGCCGGGGATGGGTAGCACAGTGAGTTGATGAAGATCACAATGGCAGTGGGGTGCGTTTAGCGGGGATGGTGATGTTGACAGGAGTGGGTGACTCAGTGGAGACGTTCATGAGGGAGAAGGAGAGGAGAGAGATGCCTCCCTCGGCTAGGCTTCATTTTCCTTAGAACTCTTCATTTTGATCTAGGTTCAAGACAGTTACTCTTGGAGGTGTCTTCCAGCTGGGGAACTGGAATGAATTAAACAGCGTCCATGACCACAACGCCATTTGGAAGAGCTGCTGCAAACTGGAGCCCACCCTGAAGGTGAGGGGTGTCAGTGCCCTAGACCGGGGCAGCTTGGTCCTAATGGGGGGGATATCTCTATTGGGGCAAGTGGACAAGTTAGCCCCAGAGAGAGACCGGAGCCTACAGCAGCATTTGACAGTGTTCAGAGGAGTCCTCGCGACGCGCTAATGACACCTAATTGGTCCTTCCGAGGACGTCCTTCATAGGGTGGCATCTTAGTGTTTTCACAGAGATGCCTCCGTTTTCGTGTTTGCCTGACCGTGGTGATGCTGACGAGATGGGTGGGAGGCAGTGCTGGGGTTGGCGGTGACAGAGCTTCAGTGGTGGTGACGTGATGGAAACCGTTGGTTATACCAGGACAGTGGTGGGTGGTTATTGATACAGATAAACTAGTGTGAGGTGGCAGATGGCTCAGGGAACAAAGGACTTGCGGCACAGCAGAGTCCAGGTCCCCAGAACAGAAAAGACAGATACAGCAGCATACGTCTATAATCCCAGCGCTCCTATGGTGACTCGGAAGGTGGAGACCAGGATTCCTCGGGGTTGTGAGCCAGCTAGCCTCGCACATGCAGCAGTGAATAGACCTTGTTTCAAACAAGGTGGAAGGTGAGGATTGATACCTAAGGTTGTCCTCTGACCTCCACTGTGGCATGCATGCACATCACACACACACACACACACACACACACACACATACATATACACACACACAGGCACTACACACACACACATACACACACATACATGCACCTGCACATCACACACACACACACACACACACACACACACACAGGCACACACAGGCACACACATGCATATGCACACATACAGGCACACACACACACACACACACACAGAGAGGAAGAGGGGGGCGGCAACTGATAACGTGTGACCAAACAGTGTGGTGACTAATGAAGGGGGTGGTGCTGAGATTCTAAAAGCTAACTCACAGCTTCCTAGAATGTCAACAGAGAGAACCATCTAGGTAAGTTGCCAGCATTTTTCTCTCCCCAGAATGCAAGAATCGTTGGGGAACTCACTGGCTTCCGGCCAGTCCGGCCTCAGGTTCGGCTAGAAAGAGAACAGCTTCATTTTGGATCTTCAAGTGCGGAGGTGTGTTGGGTCAAGGGACGTGACGCCTGCCCCAGCTCCAACAACAACCGTGACATTTCCCAGGAAAAGCCACTGACTGACGGAGATCAGGTGGTGGCCACCCCCTCCCGTAAATGGGGACACCGGGACGAGATGGGGAAGGACTGAGTAGAGAGAAATGGTATTTTATGCCAAGTGGCAAGACAGACTCATGACCCTTCCCTTGTCTACCCTGAAGCTCTTTGGGTAGGAACAGCTTTCTCTGCCCTCCTGAGGAAAAAACGGGACTTTCGTTGGTGATGTCACCTTGCTTAAGTCAGACCACTGGTGACAGGCAGGGCTGTGTATAACTTGAACCTGACTTGAGACATTTCTAGGATGCTCACTTTGTGGCTGTACTATTTATTATCTTTCACGGGGGTGGGGGGAGCTGAGAGCATTGACTCCATTGGTTATTCTGTGCCAAAGACACTGAGCTGAGCAAGTGTGGGCTGGAAGCAACCCCTGTACCAAGGTTAGTCTTCTCCTCTTAGACAGATCGGGGTGTGTGGAGGGTATGTGTGTGAACATTGTGGGCACGTAGACAGAGGGGCACAAATGTAGGTGAGTGTATAGAGGGGCCGTGTATGTCTCTACAGAGCTGTGTGAGTGTGTGGGTAACGATGATGAAGGAAACGATGTAGCAGATGTCCCCGACTTCAGGGTTTCACAGTCCCACATCTCCTGTGCTAGGGGATGAAGCAAGACTCTAGGGTACCATCCTATCCCTCCTCAAATATTTTCCCTTAAGCTAGTCCCAGGCCCTGCCCAACATCCCACTAACACACTGATGGAGTTCATGGCGTCGAGTTTCACCAAGGCTCTTTAGAAAGTTCCCGCTCTTCCAGTGTAGCCAAGTTTTTCGGAGCACTCCTTGATGTCCCTTCTGTACCTGGCCACCATCTTTCTTGCTTCCCCAGGTCATCCACAACTATGGTCATGGAGGCTTCGGGCTCACGATTCACTGGGGTTGTGCCATGGAGGCAGCCAACCTCTTTGGAAAAATTCTAGAAGAAAAGAAGTTGTCCAGGATGCCGCCATCCCACCTCTGAGGACGCTAGTGACCATCATTTGCCCCATGAGAACACCCCAGTGCCATACAGGCAATTAATTGACACTCTCTCCTTGATGATTTTGAGTCCCCCCTCCCCGGCTTTCTTAGGCAAAGGTGTGAGGAAACCCTGATGCTCCACTCATCCATCACGGCCTGGTCCTTCCCATGCATCCCATCTGGTAAAGCATCTGCAGGGATCCTGGCTGGTCCTAAACTAGTCTACATGAGACAGGCAAGATCTAAGATCATGTCACAGTCCTGTTCTCACAACAGAACAGTACTACGGCTGGGTGTACTGGGTGGCAGGGTCTGTGCTCAGTCCATTAGGAGTGGTCTGGAAACTTTTGCTTAGAACTCTGATGAGTGGTTCGCCGCACACTTGATGTCTATCGGTAGTAACCGGTGGAAGGGGGGCTCCTGCCCTCGGCACTCGGCTGGTCAACGTTATTAAAACACCCTTTGGATATCCAAACTCTCTTCAGGGTTGGTCCTGAGACATGCTTTCCTCTCCTTCTCACCACCACGAGGGGTGTCTCTGTGGTCTTGAGGAGACTTGATCTAGGTTGTATGTGTAGGTGTGAGGGTGAGGGAAAGAGAGGAGAGCATAGCTCAGGACCTTGAGCGTGCAAGGTAAGTGCTCCACCACTGACCGAACCCCATCCTCTTGAGACCTGAAATCAGAGAGAGGAGTGTACAACCTTGGTACATTGAATAACTATTTTTACGTTTGTTAATCTGTCGTGTCCATGTATGTGGGTGTGAGCATCCATGGTCATGATGTCCTGGGGTCAGAGGACAACCTGTAGCGGTCAGTTCTCTTCTTCTACCCTGTGGGTTCCAGAGATCGAATTCAGGGCATCAGGCTTGGCAGCAAGCACCTTTACCCACCGCGTCACCTCACCAGCCTACTGAACATCTGTCGACATTTTCTGAAATACTTTCTCATGTGGAGAAGAACAGATGACATCCCCACTAATAAACAGGGCGTCTGTAACAGGGTGGCTTCAAATCAGACCCCAGCCCCACTGCTCCGGGTCCAGTGCGTTTCTGAGGCATGGAGGCTCTGGGGTAGTCCTTGCACTGCTCAAAAACACTGATCTTAAAAAAAAAAGTTTATTCCTTTTTTTGTTGTGTATATGTGTTGAGAGGTCTTAAGTCGGGGTTTCTATGTAGCCAGGGGTTGGACTTGAACTCACGATCTTCCTGCTTCTGCTTCCCAGGTATTAGTGTGTGCCCAGATAAAGCAGAATCTGTCCCTCTCTCTCTTCCTCCCTCCCTCCCCCCCTCCATGTCTCTGTCTTGTTCTCTCTGTCACTCTGCTGTGCGCATGTGCGCACAGGCGTACATGTGTGTGCAAGAGATAGAAAGAGTGCATGTGTGCATGTGTGAGTGTTTTGCTTTTGAGGAGGTCTCATGAAGCCCAGGCTGGCCTCAAACTCACTATGTAACTGAGGATAACCTTGAGCTTCTGACCCTCCTGCTTCCCCCTCCCAAGTGCTGGGATTACAGGTGTGTACTTAACTTTAAACTCAAAAACACTTCAAGAGGCCAGGTAGTGATGGTGCAGGCCTTTAACCCCAGCACTCGGGAGGCAGAGGTAGGCCTCTGTGAATTCGAGGCCAGCCTGGTCTACAGATCTAGTTCCAGGACAGCCAGGGCTACACAGAGAAACCCTGTCTCGAAAAACAAAACAAAATGAAAAAACACTTGGGTAGAAACTACAACTCTCTTCATTGTGGCCCCCAGAGAACACTCCTGCCCTGATGGCCAGTTTCTTCCTCATGCAGCTGGGTTATTTGAGGATGAAGAAGTGAAAATGACCAGTTGGAGGGAGGGAGGGAGGGAGGGAGGGAGGGAGGGGAGGGGGGAAGGATGGGAGAGGAGAGGAGAGGGGAGGGGAGGGGAGGGGAGGGGAGGGGAGAGGAGAGGAGGCAAAGTGCAAGCTACCAGTTGTTACTCAGGAGAGCTGAGCTGCCCAGAAATACTTCAAGAAATTCAAGACTCAAGGAAATGTGGCTGAGCTGGGCAGTGGCGGTACACTAGGGAGCCTGGGACAGGAAAATCAAGGGAATGGGGCTAGCCTGGGCTACATTGCGAAAGTCTGTCTCAATTATCAATAATAATAATAATAAACAATAATAATAACCACAACAAATGAAAAACATGACTGTAAGGACACAGTTAAAGGGCTGGACACCAAACTGTCTCCATGAAGAGGCCACTGTGTCCCCCTCCCATTGACAGTGTCGTCCCCATCAAACTCAAGGTCCCGATACTGCCTGCCAGCCGGGCGACTGCACCTCACAGGAGAGGAGACTGTGTCAAAGCACTTCCTTGGATGGACCCAGTTAGCCTAAGTTGGAGCGGACGGTCACTAGAAGCTGTCACCAATGACCAGACGCAGGCCCTGTCACGTCCGTCACCAACGTTTTAATAAGAGATGAATGCACAACGCACATCCGGCTTCCTTGCAGTGTGTGCATCGAGCCGTGGGTTGGTTTCCTCTGGCCTTGGATGGGGCCTGGCGGTTTCCTTCCTTCCTTCTTCCCCCAGAGCGTTTCCTCCCTGGACCTCGGGAAAAGGCTCGTGCGTTTTGGAATCTGGGAGTACACATGGACTGCCGAGACCTCCCTCGGGTCCTTCCTCCCTAGGCCAAGACAATGGCTTTTCCCCTCGCCTCTGACATGGACTTTCCTGATCCTTGCGCCAAGGCGTCCTCCCAGGACCCGCCTCTGTAGGGCCAGTGCTGCCCTTGACAGACGGGACATGAGAGAAAGCGGAGGCAGACTCGGAAGGAGCAGCGGGCTTCTGGCCCCAAGACTGAGTGGCCTGCAGTGGGTGCTTCACCCTGGAGACCCCTCAGCCCATGCAGCTGTCTTCACACAGCACGGTCCTGAAGCCTGAGTAAACTGGGACTCACCATTCAGTAGGGCTGAAGAGGGAGCCAGAACAGAGGGCCCAGAAAGCCCTTTGCTGCTTCAGCAGAGACTGGCTTTGGGTTTGAATCTCCCCTCGGCCTCAGTTTCCAATTTCCAGGTTGGGGAACGAGGTAACAGCTTTCTGAGGTGATGCCCTGGTGGGCACCTAGCTCTCCCCAGAGACATAATAGGACCCTCTGCAGCCAGAGATAGCGACTCCAGAGGGAGGGGGCCAGGTGGGGGCTGCTTGGCTCAAACCAGATGCACATTTATCTGCCAGTTTCCACCCGGCATGCCCCAGAGAGACATCTAGAAGGGCCCAGCCAAGGAAGCAGTGGGCGTCTCTGGCTCCATAAAAGCTGTTTGGGCCAGACACTAGCTCACCTTAATTCCAAAGAAAGCCTGGGGCCAGGGAGCAGAAGAAACCTACTGGACGAAATGGCAGGTGTCACAGGGGTCTGGGCCCGGACTGTATCTACGGAGCTCTGTGGGTGGTGGCTCTCCAAGGGTATGACAGGGTAACTATATGACATCTGCTCAGCTGGCCCTGAGCATCCTGGGACCCTCCCACAATAGCAGTTTCCCCATGCAGATGCACAGTGATGTACAAACCTTCCCCCACCACAGAGAACCCCCTGGAGTGAATGCCACCCCGTCTTCCCGGGGTGGGTGACCCTCGATGAACATGGCCAAACACAGCTAAGACACAAAACCCTGTTGGTCCACATCACCCTCTTGGGTAAGTTCTCGATGTCGGCAGTGACCGTAAGTGGCCCAGCTGGGCTCTGCCAGCTCCCTAAACTCAAAGACCAGCTCAACCCCCAGGGGTCGGTCATCATTCCTGAGAGCCAGAGTTCGACCTGGGGACAGCCGCACTGCTGGTCCCCCGACCAACCATCTCCTGGCCCCACTCCCGGTGGCTGGACTCCTGCAGTCCCCGGCCTTTGGTCTCGATGGGCAGAAAGCAGGAGGCCACGGCAGCCAGGAGGCAGCAGCCGCTGTAGACGGCCAAGGTCAGGTACACAGAGGATTCCAACATCACCTAGGGAGGGAGAGGGAGGTCGAGAACATCTCAGAGCCACAGGCAGGCCATATGACTGACAGCAAGCTGAGCACTTCACACACACACACACACACACACACACACACACACACACACACACACCTGCAATGTTTCACACACAGGAGACTGAGGCTCAAGAGGATAGACAAGCCACCAGGTATGTGATGCACATTTCTAATCCTAGCACTGAGAGGCTGAAGCAGGAAGACTTCGTGAGTTCAAGGCCAGCCTGGGCTACAGAATAAGACATATCTCCACAGATAGCCTAAGGAGCATATTCAAGTTTATATAATGAGGATAGGGCTGAGATTTGAACTCAGGTCCATTAGTCTTAAGATTCTGTACACTGGCTGGGCAGTGGTGGCACACGACTTTAATCCCAGCACTCAGGAGGGTAGGGGCAAGAGGATCCTGAGTCCAAGATAGTCCCAGATATACAGTAAGACCCTGGGTCAAAAAACCAAAACCAACCAAACAAGACTATAGTCACTGCTGGCTGCCTCCTGGGTCTACACTGAGGGCAACACTTGCCTGAGCAATGAACGGAGTTATGAGGGCGCCCACTCTCGCCATGCCGCTGCAGGTACCCAGGCCCAGTGCCCTCGTCGCCGTGGGGTACACCTGGAATGTCAGTGTGTCAGCCAGATGTCCTGGGGAATGCAGAAATCCCTCACCCCTTCCCATTCAGAATAGACAGGACTAACTCCCCTGGGCAGGATGGGAAATGAGTAAAGGAGGTAGGAGGTTCCCCCAAGGCAGAGAGCACAAGGTTGGCCGTGAGCAGGAGCCCATCTACCTCTTTGTTTTTCACTGGGGGGAGGTACTCCACAGTTGGATTTTCTAGTTAACAATGGTGGGGGTGGGGTGTAGACAGAGTGTTTGCCTGGCATGGTGAGGCCCTGGGTTCCATCCCAGTATAGTGGAAAAAGCTATGCATACAGTTCAGTAGGGAGCGCTGGACACCATGTATAATACACAATACACACGCATAATTACTGATGATACATAGGTGTCTAGCACATGGCTGGTACTCCATATAGAACGAAGAAAGGGATTAATTAATACTACAGTTCTGTTTCTCTCTGCTGGAGAGCTTCAGCAGTTCCAAGCTGAACTCGGCAATGACCGCTCTCCTGCAGGCGCTGTGACCTGTGCTTATTTCAGCCACACTGCATGAACCTCCTGCTCCTCCCAAGCTAATGGAAGCAGGACACAGGTGGGGTGCACTGCACCCCAAGACGCTTCTGCATGTGCCATTTTGAGTGGCTTCACTCTGTTGGAAAAGCCGTTGGCCCTCTCCCACACCTGTGTCTGGTTTTCTTCACTAGTTTTGTTTGTTTGTTTCTTATTTTGTTGTCTGAGCGTGTGTTTGGGTAGATGACTGCCGTGTGTGTGTGTGTGTGTGTGTGTGTGTGTGTGTGTGTGTGTGCGCGCGCGCGTGCGCTCTTAGAGGTCAGAAGAGGGTGTCGGAGGCCCTGGAGCTAGAGTTATAGGCAATTGTCAGCTGCCCAATGTAGGGGCTGGGAATCAAGCTTAGGTCCTCTGGAAGACCAGTGTGTGCTCTTAACCACTGAGGCGTCTCTCCAGTTTCTAGTCTGGGTTTTCACAGGCTACAGAGACACCTACCACTTGGATGGGTTGTCACCTATTCAATTAGTTCTTCAGGGTCACCAATGGCCAGCTGGCTGAGGTTTAGCCGGGCTTAGAGAATGTAAAAGTTTTTAAAAGTATGTTTTTGTTTTATTTTGTTTTTCTCTTCTTTTTTTTTTTTCAGTACTGGGGTCAAATCCAGGACCTCCATCACTTTAACATTGAGCTGCATGTCCAGCTCACGAACATTGCAGAAGGTTGTCTCCAGGAAGTGAGGATGCAGGCCCCACCCCATTCACTTTGGTGATACGCACCTAGGTAACCTCTGGAATTCTTACACTGAGCTTAAAGCTTGTATGAGCAGAAAAAAAGAATGATTGCAAGATAAGTGGAAGTAATGAGGGGCCACAGGGGCCACCTAGAGCCAAGAAGAACTAATGTTCTGGTCTGACAGTTACTCCCCATCCCCACCGCACTCTTGGGCACCTCTCCTACCTCAGGTGTGTAAACATAGGCCGCTTGGAAGCCTCCAGAAATAAATGCTCTTGCAATGAAGAGTAAGAGGGTGAGCACGTTTCTGGGGAGGAGAAAACAGTAGGTGAGGTTTTTTTTTTTTTTCTGGCAAAGGTCCCCCCACCCAGCATATCTGCACAGACTCGCTCTAAGGGCTGTGATGAAAGCTCTCCTCTACAGTACCCTGCTCTCCATCCAGCACACCCAGCTGACGGATGGGAACACCTGTGGTACACAGCTCGGGATGAGAAAGGGGACGATGGTCTGAAGGGTTGAAATTCAGGCTGAGGCTCAGTGAAAGCGTACTGGCTTAGCATGTGCGAGGCCTTGGGTTCCAGCAGGACCGCAGCTGGCTGTCTTAAGGCATTCCAGATCCCTAACTCTGGGCTCTGTTGTTCCCCTCGATGACCCAGATGACCAACCCTTCCTGGTCTAAGCCCCACCTCTCCCTCCTCCTGTGGCCCACTGATTCTTCACTGAGATTGGTCTGGGGGCCCCTCAGGGGTCACATCTATATCCAGGGGCTCTTAGAAGTTGGAAAACTAGAGAAATGTATCTTCAGTAGGGTCTATTTGAAAAAAAGGTCTGTTTCCATCAGACAAATCACTTTGACACATGTACAACTTCTGTGGCCACACTGTACTCTTATTTTGAGTAGTCACGGTGTGGTGGTTTGAATAAGAATGGCCCTCATAGGCTCATAGATTTGGATGCTTAGTCATCAGGGAGTGGCACTACTTGAGAAGGATCAGGAGGTGTGGCTTTGTTGGAGGAAGTGTGCCACTAGGGGTGGACTTGGAGGTTTCAAAGCCCAATCTAGGCCCAGCATCTCTTTCTCTTCCTGCTACCTGCAGATCCAATGTAAAACTCTCAGCTCCTTCTCTAGGACCCTGTCTGCCTGCATGTCACTGTGCTTCCTGCCATGATGATAACAGACTAAACCTCTGAATTATAAGCCAGCCCCAGTTAAATGTTTTCCTTTATAAGAGCTTCTGTGGTCATGATGTCTTTTCACAGCAGTAGAACAGTGACTAAGACACATGAGAACTCTAAACTTGATGTTCTTAGAAATGAAACTGAGACACATGGTCCCTTGCTCCCCTGGCAGAGGCTTTGACCTTGAGCCTGACCATCTGCTAGTCCTGAAGTGCCATGAGCCTTATCCTGGTGAGGGGCTGGGGTTCCTCCTGACACCCACCTTCCAATGCAGATGAACAGTAGGAGGCTGCAGAGGGAGAAGATGATGAAACACAAGGCCATGGTCTTCTTGCGGCCCAGGCGGTCGATGACCCACAGAGTCACAAGGACACCTGCCAGGAGAGCAGGGACATGGTAGGAAGCTCCTCAGCGGGTTCCTAATGACCCACCCTGTGTCGTCTTCCACTCCTGAGATTGGACCAGCTGAGCCGAATCCATGAGCTCCAGGTTCTGGTCCAGCCCAGCTTTCAAACAATACAGCAGACTCTGGGGCAATGCCTGCTGCATCTCTGTGAGATTCAGTGAAGTGGGAGACCTGGGAAGCCACTTCCAGGTCCCCGATGTATTCAGAGCAACCAGGAGTTGAGTGGGTTCTATTTCAAGTCTCTCAGGGGAAGTGTGATATGTTATTAAAAGGAAAGAGGCAACTGATACAGGCATCTCGGGAGCCTGAGGCTTCAGAACTGTGCACTTCTCTATAAAGTACATGACCTCAGGTATTCCATTATCATAATGGGGAAGAGATTCCCACACACCTCAGCTGCAGATTTTCTGCCTGGCCCTTCCTTATTATGGGTGCAGACGAAGGCAATGGGCCCTGACATCAGTACGTGACCCTTGCTACGGGCCAGAATTGCAGTAGGGTTCTTGTGACAGTGTGTGGCTGCTTGCTGCAATAGCCCAGGAGTCTGGCTCTTTGAACAGAATGCTTGAAATTGACAAGCCTGACTTGTTAGCCTTCAAGTAGGGCCTGACTCTCAGGCTTCTCACCATAATTTGTAATGTGTATCAAAGAGCTGGAAAAATATCTTTTTTTTTTTTTTTTTAAATCCTAAACAGATGATAGACTTTCCTGCCCCAGCCTCACCTGGGAACTCAGACAGGGTGGTCCACAGTAGGTCCATGTAATCCTCCTTGCTCAGGTACTCACAGGCCAAGCTGCATTTGGCTTCCACCGCCTTTTTCCGGCTGGAGACTAGGGTGAGGAGAGCAGGGATGGTCACGCAATGTTGCACCACAGCTTCCTGCACCCGAGCCCTTTGTTGTGGAAATGACTTGTACAGTGTAGAGATGTGCTACATTTGTTTAGGCTGCATTTGTTTAACGATGTAAAGATGTGCTACATTTGTTTATGCTGTATTTGTTTAACAATGTAAAGTTGTGTTACATTTGTTTATGCTGTATTTGTTTAACGATGTAAAGATGTGTTACATTTGTTTAGGCTGCATTTGTTTAAGGATGTAAAGACGTGATGCATTTGTTTCACTTTGCCTGTCTAAGGCACCAGATTGGTCTAATAAAGAGCCAACTGCCCATAGCTAGGCAGGGGAGGGATAGGTGGGGCTGGTGGGCAGAGAGAATAAGTAGGAAGAGAAATCTAAGGCAAGAGGAAAAGAACAAGAGGAAGAAGAGAGGAGAGAACCCAGGGCCAGCCAGGCAGCCACTAGCCAGCAGACATGGAGTAGGACATACAGAAGGAAAGGTAAAAAGCCCTGGGACAAAATGTAGATGAAGAGAAACAGGTTAATTTAAGTTAAAGAAAAAAATAGCTAGCCAGAAACAAGCCTAAGCTAAGGCTGAGCATTCATAACTAATAAGTCTCTGTGCCATGATTTGAGAGCTGGTTGGTGGCCCAAAAGAAAAATCCTGGTATATCCCTTCTTGCCTGTGAACAGTCGGCTGGGTAACTGACTGTAAAGATGACAGTCTGGCCAGGCAGTGGTGGTGTACGCCTTTAATCCCAGCATTTGGGAGGCAGAGGCAGGTGGATCTCTGAGTTTGAGGCCAGCCTGGTCTACAGAGTGAGTTCTGAGACAGCCAGAGCTACACAGAGAAACTCTGTCTCAACAAAACAATAACAACAACAACAAAATTCCAGAGTTTGTAGTTTGGATCTGAGACACCACAGAAAGAGCTGGGGAGACAGACAGGCTCAGGTGTGAACCCCTCTGCACCCTGGTGAATTTTTATGCATTTTCTCCTATTTTGGAGTAGGCTGTGTAAGCATAGAGGGAAGAGGTAGACTGCTTAGCCGCTAATGCAATCCCAAGCTGTGTTACATCAGTCCCTGCTACAACAGTCAAGGACCCACTAAGGTGATTGCTGCTTTCTGGCATGGGATAATGACCCCCTCCATGTAATTAGTCTCCCCAAATTGCCTGCTCCCAACACAGCATGATGTGTTGGGAAAAACCCACAGGATTAAAGCCTCTTTGGGGAAATCCTGACCGGGTCCAGGAATTCTCATCTTTTCCCTTCCCCCACCTTAACTGCTGAATAACATCCCTCACCCCAAAGTTGACCCATAAAACAAGCTGTCTAAAAGTCCACCTGTGTGGATGCAGCACCCTCTCTCTTGAGAATCCCACACCACCTTGGGGTATGTACCAGTGTCTTTAACACATTCCAGCTCTCAGAAAACATCGAATCATTCTGAAGGACTGTACAACCAGGACAAGATCCAGGCTTCACCAGGCCTCTGAAAAGGACTCCTAAGCTGCTACTCCCCAGAGCACCCAGCTGCTGTGTCTCCTACTGTCAGGGACAACTGGATCTTTGTTGGTTTACCCCAGCAAATAAAAGTATTTACACACATGCATGCATGCAAGCATGCACACATACATGCACACATCTCTTGTACAGGGCTGCTTCCCTGCTAGGCATAGCTGAATTGTATAGCTCTTGAAGCCTGAAACATTCACCATGTGACTCTTGATGGAAAAAGGCAGCCAACTTCTGTCTTCTACAGTGCAATGGACCCTTGGCTTAGCTCAAATGTCCACTGCCTGAGGGTCATCCCCTCTGCTCAGTCAGTACCAACCCTCCACAATCAGATCTGCAGCTGGGGTGCTTTTGCATAACTTAGCTTCTCATTAACACCCTGTTACCATGGGGCTGTATCATCTAAGACCTGTAATGAATGAATTATGTAATGAATTGTGCTGGACAGATTGAACCCAGGCCCTCAGGGTTTTTACCACTTTACCACTGGGGTCCTTCCCAGCACCCAGCGTGTATGAAACTTGTCACCCACGATCCCTTAGACTTTACACGCAAACCCTGAAGAAACTTGGTTTTTTTACCCTCTGCCCTGAATTCAATATCAGAATCCCAACGTTGCCTTCAAATAGAACCGACTGGAAGGCTGCACATCTGCATGCACACATTTCTCTTTATTTCTTTAATTTGTCTGGTGATTCCTGCTTCACAATACAATCCCCCGGGGAACTTTTAAACCTGACTAATGCATGAACCTCACCCATGCTGATTAAATTTGTCTGGAGAGGGTTTAAATGGCGCTGGCATTGTGTCAAAGTTCCTGCTTGCCTAGCACGCAGGAAGCCCTGGGTTCCAGCCCCAGTGGGAAATCCCCTAGTAGGGCAGCGGTGGAACTCCGCCCCGGCTGACTTGTTCTCACAGGAGAAGGGCACATTAGCTGCTGCCCAGGATCACATGCATAAAACCAGGACCTGTGTTTGGGGCCCTTTGCGGGGATTTGGAGAGACTGTTTCAGCTCTGCGCCAATCCTCGACTTAAAGGCCATTATTACTGAAAAATGGCTCAGGAGACCCCAGGGCGGAGGCAGCCCGGGGCTGGGGGATCCTCTGTAGACAAGCTCC